>JANHFX010016079.1:0-10009 GCA_027560015.1 Chloroceryle amazona
CACTGTGAAGGGCAGCAAGGTGGGGGAAGCCTAGCACTGAGCAGGCAGGAGAGTGGAATGTGAAGGAGCTGTATTATTGGGTACTAGATGCATACAAATGACCACCACTGTGCTTAGAAGTTCAGCACTTCATGCAGGTCTATGCGCAGGTTCTAAAAAGTGGTCTCCAAAAAGTAGGTTTTGCTGCTTTTTTTGAACAGAAAAACTTGATAGGTCGCAGTTAATGCAGAACTCATGTTTCTGGAAAGAAACACGTAAGTGGCAGCAAAGGAAGATAAAGATCAGCTGAAAAATCACTGAAGAAAAGAAAGTGGTTATAACAATTCTATTCCCTGAGGGTTAAAGACCCTTGAATCAGAAAGGTCTGATTGTACCTCTGCCAACTCTGGAATGTTCATTTTGAGAAGAGGTAAACTTAGAGTAGCCCACATTTCAGGAAATAAACAAAGACCCCAGGTAACCTTATAAAGGTGCTCCAAGACTATATGTTGTTTCTTTTTTCTTTTTTTTTCTGGCTGTGGGAAGAAGCTTATTGTTGAGACAAGTTTTCTTCCTAACTAACACTGACCAGAGGATTTACCCCATGTCTGTGTTTAGATACAGCTTTGTAGCATTTTACTTCATATTTTTAGGATATAGTTTAAAGATGCTGGTCCTTTGCATCCTTAAGGTATTTTTTTTTCCCAATAGCCTTTGTAGAACTTGAGCCAAGTCGATTCCCAGAGAAAGGACAACATTATTTCTGCCTAGGATTAGCTATTCATTTAAGGAATTTCCAGGTACTGTACTAGAGCAGAAGACAGTAATGGGAATGTGCAATCTCTTTTAGATATACTAAGGTTGAAGCCTGCTGTCTATAAAGTAGAGGGAGAAAAGGCTAAAATGTAAATAAGGCATTTACATAAATATTGTATTAAAATAACAACAGCCACAGAAGAACTCAGGAAATATTAAGTTCCTAATTTGAAGTAGCCTCTTGCTTTATTTGAGGGACTGAGAAAAGAAAATAATGTTTCTGTAGTCATATGCTCTAGCCATAGATGAAATTCAAGACATTTTTGAAGTGGGAGTTCCTAGGAACATTTTGAATATGTTTATTGAGTCTGGCTGGGATGGAGCTAATCTTTCTTATAGCAGTCCTCATAGTGCTGTTCTTTCTACTTGCAGATATAATTGAGTTGATAAGACACCAACGTTTTGGCCTCTGCTGAGCAGTGCTCCCACAGCACCAAGACTGCCTCTCCAGCCCCATGCCAAAGGCTAGGGGGCTGAGGGTGGGCGAGAGTTTGGGAGGGGACACAGCCAGGATAGCTCACCCAGCTGACTAAAGAGATACTCCATACCATATGATGTGCTCAGCAATAAAAAAAAGAGAAAGGAGAAGGAGGAGGGCAGTTATCAAGACATTTGCCTTCTGGCACAACCACTATGAGTACTGGGGTCCTACTTCCCTGGAAGTGTCTGGACATCTTTTGCTGATGGCAAGTGTAGAATAAATCCTTTTATTTTCCATTGCTTCCTGGTGCAGCCTTTGCTCTTGTTCTATCAAAACTGCCTTTATCTTGATTCAGGAATTTTTCATCCTGTTTTATCCCCCTCATACCACTGAGAAAAGGGAGTGATAAATCAGCTTGGTGGGTATCTGGTATCCAATCAAGGTCAGCCCACCAAAAAAATCTGCAAAATATTTTTATTTTCATCTTAAAGTCATACAAAACATAACTAGGTAGGTGAGGTGTCTTCAAGTAGTTCCAGATAGGAAGGGAATCCAAACTCCTTGTTGTTCTACAGAATCATTCAAAACCTATATTTAGGAGCACACTTTTTCTTCTTTGCATGCTTGAAATGTCTTTCTAAATTGCTGGAACATTTTGCAGATCATGAGCTCCATCATAGAAACTCAAAGGTCTTTCATAATGTTATTTTAAGATTCCCAGGGGTTCTATTCTGAAGCTGTTCACCTGCATCTATAGAAGGAATTTATAAAAACGTGTGATCAAAGTAGTATAAAGCAAATGGTTATTTTCCTGAGATTAAAGTGCATTTTTAGTTAATCAACTAGAAATTAAAATGGGCTCTATTAAACGTATTCATTGACACATTAAGCTTCATAAAGTTTATGCAGGTCACAAATTTCCAGACACTGTGTTATGTTGTCCTACGTTATGTTACGCTATGTTATATTGCACTTAGAACAATCTCAGGTTCCTATCAATTTTAATATGCAAGCATACCTTTTTTAAGTTAAAAAACATTTCCACATCTCCACATGATATAAGTAAAAAGGAAAACATGTTCTTAAATTATGTGACTGTGGGAAACAGATGCTGTGTGCCCTAAGAAGACAGACAAACTTAGCAAATATAGTTTACAATCCATTTGGTCTTTACTGAAATTCAGAAGAGTACCTAAAAGATCATTTTATGATATACAAAATTAACTGGCTATAAGATATTTTTGAAAACTGTCTTTCCAGAGACATGTATCAGAAATACGATGGCCTTCTGCTGTGTGCAGTACCATGTTAGCTAATATATGGTAGCTAAAATAAATCTGAATCTGATGTGGAGTTTTTTTTCTAACTTAAGAAACAGTTAATGTACCTTTATCTTGGAGTTGTTTTTTGAAAAGAGGTCTACTGTCAGTTTTGGAGCTGTTGTTATTGTGATCTAATAACACTAGGATAACCAGCCATGCCATCTTTAGATGAATAGATAAAATAAATAAGGAATACTAATTATAAACAATTTAAAAAGGAAAGCAATCATTTAGTGCATCAGTAGCTGGCCAGGAAAATTGATATTGACCTATCTTCATAATATTTGTTTGGGGTGGGGGGTGGGGAGATGGTTATTTAAGATTGCAGCTGCTGTATCTATCTGAGCAACATTTGTCAAGACCACTTGATGTACAGCAGAGCCCTTCACAAGGGTTTAAAGACTGGGGATGCCTTTGCTCCTGGCTGCGACATGAGAACTGCCCCAGCACCACTGGGAGGAGGAAGAGGATGGCAATAATTTATTGCATTGGTTTTGACCTTGGATCAGGGCCTGCTTTAAAAAGTGCTGACGGATATGTACGCTTTGGGTCTCCTATGGTCATTTGAAGCAACAATTGTCTTCCAAAGCCTTGATATTATAGGCCAAGCCTATGTTTTAGGGTCCAAAGCCACCGTTTTACTTTCCAAAACCTCACTTTCAGGGTTCAGAGTTTCATTTTTAACATCTGGACCATTGCTTTTGGGGACCCCAAGCCCCACTGTGGGCATTCAAACACTCATTTTAGGGTCCCAACGCAAATCTGCCTTTTGAGGGCAGAAAGCCTCCCTGCACATTCTGAAAGCCCATTTCTCTTAAGGTCCATGATCTCACTCTTAGGGCCCAAGGCCTCATATTTAGGGTCCAAACCCCTCTTGTAGGCTCCAGAATCTCATCTTTAGGGACCAAAGCCTCACTTTAGATGGGGAGGCTTTAGAAAGTCTTGATGGACGTGTATGCTTTGGGTCTCCTATGGTCTTAACTGTGGTGCTTAATTGGTACAGCTTTAATTGTCGTCATTGGTCACATAGCTGAGGTTAGTCTTATAGGAGATGACAAAACTATAAGGGCCCACAAAGCCCACCAAGGGGTCAAGAAATGCAGCCCTGAGCTGTGAGTTAAGAAAGATAAATATGTGTTTGGAGGAATGACTGAGGAAGAAAATCAGATTTCTTTTTCCTGTTTTTAAAGGTATTATTGTGTAATGGTGTAATGGGTTAGTTAATGGTCTCTCCAGGTCAAAGGTGACATGATACAGGAGTATACAAATGTCCTGCTGCAAAGACAGATCATGAGATCCTAAAGCCAATAAGACAAGTTCAGTGTGAATGCTGTAAACCACTTAGGTTCTGGCATCGTCTCATCACTTCCGGTGGTATGAAGTCTAGGCAAGCAGGCAATGGAGTTACTGTGCGGGTAGGAAGAAAATGTATTTTTTATATCTATACATGGGATGTGAAATAGGGGCTTGGAACCTATAAATGAGGGTTTGGACCCTCAAACTCACAATTTCCACCCATAAAGTAAGGCTTTGGGCCCTAAGAATAAGGCATCCTTGCATATCAGTCACGTGCCTTGCCCCCGCCTCCTCACCTGCAATTGACTGTCCTGGGTCCTCTGACTCCCCACCCACTTCTTGTTGCACATGGCCTAGCAATGAGCTCTGCCTTTAGGGCCTAGACCCTCAAAAGGGAACTGTGGGCCCTAAGGAAAGGTGATGGGTCCTACAAAGCAGGTTCGGACGCTCCAAAGGAGGCTTTAGGCCCAAAAAAGGAGGCTTTGGCCATGGGCTGGATGCTATGAATGATGCTTTGGAGCCTGAAAATGAGGAGACCCTCTTGGTTCTGATGTGAGCTGTTTGTGGTGCCCAGTAACTCCATGCAACATCTTGCCTATCAGCTACTCAGGCCCCAGTGACCTGACCACCACACACCCACCTCTTTCCTATCTGCTCACCTATGAGATACCACAGATCCGTGGTGGTAGCTATTGCAACTAACACTTTTCTGCCTTTCTCTCTCCCCTTTCTCCCTTTGCTTTGCGAACCTGTTGTTGAGCAAATAAAGTCCCTTGGCACCTGACTCCAGTTTGAGTCTTAATTCTGTCCCTGAGAATGCGACCTGTATTTACGTGCCCCTTAATTCTCATCCATGAGCTTTCAACAAGTTCTTCAGCCCTGAGAAGAGCTCAGTGCATTGCAGTTGCTCACGCATATAAAGAGCAACTCCACTGCCTTGCCTTGCTGGTCTAACTTACTTAAAGAATATGTAAGCATCCATGACAACATTCCAGCCATGTGAGCTATCTCACCATGTCTCAGTAATTGCAATGAGATCATGGCCCTGAGACCGAACATAGATCTCCAGCTCCTCCCACTTATACCCCATGCTGCATGCATTGGTGCAGAAGCATTTCAGAGAGGGGGTTGAGTGTATGGTTTTTGCCCTTGAGGGGAGGAAGACCTGGTTCTCAAAAATATCAGCACGCTGATCCACAGCTGCTGGTATATGACACCCATGGCCGTGTCTAACTAGCCAGGTTACTTACCACTCTCCCTTCCTATCATGTTTCAAGTGCTGGGAAGCTGCAGAATGGCCCCAGTGGTGCCTTGCTGGAAATGCTGGGATTGCTGCTTTCATATTCTGAGGGTCTGTGCGATGCTGTCAGTGTCATCTGCCTGGAAGTGCCCAAGATGCTGCTTTCAGCACCTGGGGCTGGCTCAGGGCTGGTCCTGGGACATATGGTTACAACTGGGAAATACGGTTACCGCAGGCAGTCTTTATTATTAACAGCTGCTGGGGAAGCTATGGAAACCCCCCAAATTTGAGCATTTTGTTCAACAGAACCATTAGCAGGCATTGGCCCGACATGGGATGACAAAAGAGACCAGTAGTCACTATGGACACACGTGGGTCAACCCATAACAGTGAAGCTACCTTCCGTTGGCATTTTGTGACACACTGGACGAGCTACAGTGAAATACGGGTTACTGGTAAAGGGTGGTCTCTCCCTTGAAAATGTGTTTATATGTTGGCTATTGGAACGATGGTCCACAATGAGCATGAAACCTCACTGAGACTGCACTCACTTTTAACTTTGGAGGCAAGAGGTGACTGCATCACCACTCCAAGGAAACTAGTTGGCTGGTGACTGTGGTCAAAGGGTGGATTGTTGCAGGTGCAGTGACAACCCCCCAGACAAAATAGACAAAGCAAACAGGGTGTGCCGGAGATGTTCGGTGCCTTGGCCAGAGCACTTTGACACCTCAGCCATTAAGCTGCACCTCCCAGTGCTTAACTGGTGCCTCGGGGTCTGGACCCCTTAGGAAACAGGCTCCGGGTCTGCGCTTGTCTGTGTTTTGTCTGGGCTTGTCCCCTCAACCACTCAGAATGACCCCAGTGGACCCTCGACTAGGGTATAAATGGGGTCGTGCCTAAGAGCCAGAGGAGTTGGTTCTTCGCAGAGCAGTAGGCCTGGCAGTCAGACCCTCCCCTTGGACATGGCCATCCCAGGACACTGCCACAGACTGAGTGCGTCTCTGTGGATTGAGTGAGCCTCACCCCCTCACCCCCCATTTGGGTGAGTGGTATCTTGGGCACTCTGGTGTGGGAGGCTTCCCCTTGATGAGTGAGCGTGTGCCCATTTTGGTTCATCTCTCTTTAAGGTTTAGGAATTCGTCGTGCAGTAGTTAATTCCCAACAGACATCCAAACTTATATTTGGTCAGAAGGAGCACTGGGCAACACTGGTGGCAATAAACCCTATATTGGATAGCGGCTGCTGTTTGCTTTGCGGGTGCCTCTGTGACACTCTGTACCCAAATTGTGCACATTCTTGCTTTTTATCACCTGCAGAGAAGCAAAGTTATTGACTTCCTTAACAGAGGGCCTTGGTGACTCCAGTAACACTTGGAAGACAAAAATAAGACTTTGGGAAGTGAAGGGGTCTTTGGACCCTAAAACAGAGGCTTTGCACACAAAACGAGGATTCAGAACCTATAAATATAGCTTGGGGTGCCATAAAAAGGCTTTTGGCTGTAGAAGTGAGGGTGGTTTAGATCATGAAGATGAAACGGAGAGGCCTAAAGAAGGCCAGGGGTTGTAAAACAGGGGCTTGGAACCTATAAATGAGGGTTTGGACCCTCAACAATTTCCACCCACTTCTTGTTGGACAAGGCAGGCAATGGGTCACACAAGGCAGGTTGGGACCCTAAAAAGGAGGCTTTGGGCCTGAAAACGGGAGGCTTTGGGCACGGAAAGGATGGGCTGTATGCTATGAATGATGCTTTGGAGCCTGAAAATGAGGAGAACCTTTTGGTTCTGATCTGAGCTGGCTTTGGTGCCCAGTAACTCCATGCAACATCTGGCCTGTCAGCTACCTGATGATCATGACACACCCACTTCTTTCTTATCGACTCACCCCCTCCTCTGCGGCCTGTCCTGGCACCGCTCCGTTGTCCCCAGCCCAGTGACATCCCGTGCCGCCTGGATCATGCAGAGACCTGCATTTTTACGGTGCAAGCCTCATGTTTAGGCCTCAAGAGAGTCATTTTTAAAGGCCCAAAGCCTCCATTTGAGGGTCCAAGTAGACATTTTAAGGGAACAAACTGTCATTTTTAGGGCCCCAAGTCTGATTCTGAAGGCCCAGATAGGTATTTTAGAGCCTAAAGCCTCTCTGTTAAAGTCAAAAGCCTCATTTTTGGGGGGGCAGAACACCTTTTTAACAACTCACAGCCTTTTTTAGGGCCCACAGTTTAATTTTTAGGGTCTAAACCCTCACTTGAAGGACCATTAGCCTCTTTCTTTCTTTCTGCTTTCCTTCTTTCTTTCTGTCCAAATTCTCACGATTGTCTTCCAAATCCTTAACATTATAGGCCAAGCCCTATGTTTTAGGGCCCAAAGCCACAGCTTTACTTTCCAAAGCCTCATTTTATGGGGAAAATTATCAGTTTGAGGTTCAATCCCCTTGTTTATAGGTTCCAAGCTCTCATGGAAGCACCCACAAAGCAAACAGCAGCTGCTATCCAAAATAGGGTTTATTGCCACCAATGCTGCTTTCCTTTTTTTACATTGTTTATAATAAGTATTCCTTATTTATATTATCTATTCATCTAAAGATGGCATGGCTGGTTATCCTAGTGTTATTAGATCACAATAACAACAGCTCCAACACTGACAGTAGACCTCTTTTCAAAAGACATCTCCAAAATAAAGTTACTTTTCCTCAATTTATTAAAAAAAAAAATTCTGATTTTTCTTCCTTGGTCATTCCTACAAATGCATGTTTATCTTTCTTTAACTCACAGCTCAGGGCTGCATTTCTTGACCCCTTGGTGGGCTTTGTGGGCCCTTATGGTTTTGTCATCTCCTATAAGACTAACCTCAGCTACGTGACCAATGATGACAATTTAGACCACAGGAGACCCAAAGCATACATGTCTGTCAAGGCTTTCTAACGCCTCCCCATCTAAAATGAGGCTTTGGGCCCTAAAGCTGAGGTTCTCAAGCCTACAAGAGGGCTTTGGCTCCTAAATATGAGGCCCTGGGCCCTAAAAGTGAGGTCATGGGCCATAAAAGAAATGGGTCTTTCAGAATGTGCAGGGAGGCTTTCTGCCCTCAAAAGGCAGGTTTGCGTTGGGACCCTAAAATGAGTGTTTGGATGCCCACAGTGAGGCTTGGGGTCCCCAAAACGATGGTCCAGATCCTAAAACTGACACGTTGGACCCTGAAAATGAGGCTTTGGAAAGCCTCCCTGCACATTCTGAAAGACCCGTTTCATCTGACCTGGATGAGGGGACCGAGTCTACCCTTCTTAAATCTGCAGACAACACTAAGTTGGGGGCGTACTGTTGATCTCCTGGAAGGCAGGGAGATGCTGCAGAGGGACCTGGACAGGCTGGGTCGATGGGCTGAGGTCAATGGGATGAAGTTCAACACAGCCAAGGGCTGGGTCCTGCACTTAGGCCACAATAACCCCAGGCAGCGCTACAGACTGGGAGATGAATGGCTGGAGAGCGGCCCGGTTGAAAGGGACTTGGGAGTACTGGTTGACAGCCAACTGAACATGAGTCAGCGGTGTGCCCAAGTGAGCTGGGGCTGTTCAGCCTGGAGAAGAGGAGACTTAGGGGAGACCTCATCACTCTCTACACCTACCTGAAAGGTGGTTGTAGGCAGGTGGGGGCTGGACTCTTCTCCCAGGCAACCAGTAATAGAACAGGAGGGCATGGCCTGAAGCTGCACCAGGGGAGGTTTAGGTTGGATATCAGGAAGCACTTCCTCATGGAAAGGGTGATTAGACACTGGAATGGACTGCCCAGGGAGATGGTGCATTCACCATCCCTTGTGGTGTTTAAGGAAAGGTTGGATGAGGCACTTAGTGACGTGCTCTAGCTAGGTGGTGTGGTGTCAGGTCTTAGGCTGGACTTGATGATCTCAAAGGTCTATTCCAGCCTCTATGATAATTCTGTGTAATTCTGTGATAATTCTGTGTAATTTTCGTAATGCTTGTTTGGGGTGGGGGCTGGGGAGAGGGTTACTTCAGATTGCGGCTGCTGTACCGATCTGAGCAACATTTGTCAAGACCACCTGATGTACAGCAGAGCCCTTCAGAAGGGTTTATAGACTGGGGATGCCTTTGCTCCTGTGTGGGACATGAAAACTGCCCCTGGCAACAAATGACCTCACAAGATCCTACACCAACCAGAAGCCTTCTCTTAGCTTACTGGCTACACAGGCATCAGTGACCTCAGAGCCACAATACCAACCTGTTTGCTACATGCTCGTGTTTTGGGATGACCAGAGCTGATACCTAAAGCCCCAACCCAGTCACGTGCTCACTCCTCCACAGCAAGATGCAAGAGAAAACTGGAAGGGGAAGAGCCCCAAAAAACCTGGACAAACTCCATGGGTTGAGGCAAAGAGAGTTTAATAGTTGGTGGGGAAAAAAGAAAAGGAACCGAGGCCTGCAGAAGCGACCACTGACACCAGCAGAGCAAAGCCCAGCAGCAGCTACTTTGCAGAACCTCCCCTCTCAGTTTTGGAGCTGAACCAGACACTTGGCTGGAACATCTCTTTGGTCTACTTGGATCAGCTCTTCTGACTTTGTCCCCTCCCAGGCTCTTGTCCACCCCCAGGCTCCTCCCTGTGGGGGCAGAGTGAGAAGCACCGTTGCCTTCTTGTTCCCTGGGGGAGAGTGATGTGTTGGGAGACGAGGTCAGGAAGTGGGTCGTGGATGCGGGGTGACGTGGGACACTGGGCAGGGTAACAACGATGAGACGATGAAGTAGAAACTGCTGTTATTCCAATGTGATGGCAGCCACATCCTCCCCCTCCTCACCACCCTCCAAGGCTGCTGCAGGGTCACTTGGGCTGTGGGGGTGAGGTGATGATGGGCGGTCCCTCGGTGGGCATCACCCCCCACCCATCAGGGGCCACCCCAGTGCCATCAGGGCCGCGCCACTGCCCCCTCGTTGTT
>JANHFX010016081.1:0-16158 GCA_027560015.1 Chloroceryle amazona
GTCAGGTTCTTTTCACAGGCAACTAGTGACAGGACAAGAGGGCATGGCCTGAAGCTGCACCAGGGCAGGTTTAGGTTGGATATTAGGAAGCAACTCCTCATGGAGCAGGTGATTAGACATTGGAATGGACTGCCCAGGGAGGTAGTGGAGTCACCATCCCTGGAGGTGTTTAAGGAAAGATTGGATGTCGTGCTTAGAGACATGGTCTAGCTGATGTGATGGTGTTGGGTCATAGGCTGGACTTGATAATCTTGGAGGTCTATTCCAGCCTCAGTGATTCTGTGAAGGAAGGGAAAGCACCCCAGAAGCTCTGAACTCTTGAGGAGGATCCCGGCCCCAGGGGCCAGAGCTCCACATGTGGTCTGTACCTCATTCTTTGTGTGTTTTGACCTAAGGCTGTCTCAGACCTAGTGCTGCCCCTCACCATCACTCTCCTCTTGGTAGTTCTTGCCTTTTCTTCACACCTCTTCAGCCAGAGACCCATTTCTGTGCCTGCAGAGGCCCAAGTTGCTAGCAGTTCCTCTGTGCTTCAGGTTATCCACTGAAAATGGAATACCATCATGGAATGTGTATTGTGTCCTGAGCTATTTTGTTCTCTCCTCTCCTCGTTCTCCTGTTCGAGCATCACTGGGAGGTTTTCAGCCCCAGCATGCCCTTGTGCAGGGCTTGCACTAGAACATTTGTGCCACTGTCAGCAGAGGCACATGGCAAGGGTAGGCTCCTTGGACCAGTGGGCCACTGTGATGAAGGGACCAGCGTGCATCTCCTTTCTTGCCTCTTCATTTATACAACCCTATCTCAAAATGGTCACCTCACTGGAGGCCATGGTCCCCAGCAGGGCTATGGTTGCCTTGGCAAACCTGACATGAGCCCAACACCCCTGGCTGCTTTTGTGTGCTCTCCCAGTCTTCCTGGGGCTGTGTGAAGGCAGTGAAGCAGCTTTTCCAAAGCCCAGGGCTGTTCATATAGTGCAAAAGTTATGTGGAGAGAGCACACCCATGTGTATGCTGAACTGGCTGCAGTTTGCACACTGACACATAGACACAGACTTCCCAGCTCCCTGCTCTAAGGCATCTGTCTTGGTGTCCTGTCAGTGTTGGCACAAAGGAGTGTCACTTGATTACTGGTGACCTTTTCAACTGGTTTAACAGGATATTAGTTCCCCTTGCCAGAGCCAGCTTTCTCTAGATGTGTTTACTTCACTCAGAATTTATATTAATTACTTCCGCCTCTCACCCTGGTGTGTGGGTTTGTGAATTCCTCCATCCCTTCATGGACACAGTGTGGTGCTGTGTCTGGCTGCATGCTTGCTGTGCCTGCATGTAGCTGGCACACACTGGGATTTCATGGTGTCCATGGTCTGGACCCACTGGAGCAGAGTGACAGCTTTGGGAGGATGATGGATCATTTCTATTTTATTTGCTTTTCACTCCCTGCCTTTTCCCAATGGGCCATTTTGTCTCTGAAGTTATCTTGGAGTCACAGAGCTGGTTCAGATTTGCAGAAGAGCATGGGTATGACTCCCACCCCAGAGGCTCCCATCTTGCTGCCCCATGCCATGCCAGGTGCTTTCAGCTCCAGAGAGGTCTTAGCTTGCAAAGGTTCCTCCTCTTTCAGCCTTTCAGCTACATGGGCCTTCTTTTTTTCAGCCTCTCAGAAACATAGACTGTGCTCATGTATTCATTCCTGTCCTCAGATTACATGCTCTTTTACAAGTAATGCTCAACTAAGACATGCATTGGCTGACTTGAGTTTGAGCACCAAAATGCATTATACCATAACAGAGCTACCAGAAGTGTCAAATGTAATGAGTTTTCCAAATTCATCCACAGGAAAAATGCCAGGAATATGGCTTTTTGTATGCTTTATTGGTTGGTTGTGGTTTTTTTGGTTGTTGTTGTTTGTTTATAAGCTGTTCTGTGGACTCAAGAAGTCCCAGTTTGCCCAGCTCCAGGATCTGCTGAGATGTTCAGCTAAAACTTTGTGATGTCCGGGGCTGAATGTGTCTGTCACTGTAAACATGCCCACTGTTGTTCTGCACATGCACCATTTTGTGCCAGACTTCTCTGAGCACAGCACAGCCCCTTAAATCCTTGTGACTGCCATACCAGACTCAACTCTCTCTCCCAGGAACTGGCCATGCCCCAGGGCATGCTCACTCTGCCAGGGCAGCTCCTGCCCCATGTAGTGGCTTGGTGCGCAGTGAACGATTCAGAAGCTGCTTTATTCTGGAATGTGCCAACCCTGCTCTGCACAAAAGAAATTCCTTGGTGGCTCAGAGGGAAAAAAGGCTGTGCTAGCTTCCTCCTCCTGGCCCATCTCTCCCCATGTCTGAGGCCATGGAAAGCACATGACTTGCAGGGAAACAGTCAAACAATCCGTTGAAAGGGCACTTGGAGAGCCTAGGCTTGGAGATGCTGTGGCTCAGCAGGGGCTGTCGTGACCTTACTTTCAATCTGCTCCCTGGATCCCTTCAGGGAGATGCCTGGTCTTGTCTTGTGCCACTGGAGAGGGTGGGACTCATATGCAGAAGCAGGTGCCTGACCTTTCCTTCCTGGAGCGTGGGCTGAAAGTGACCATTGTGCTCTTTGCAATGGGTAAAGCTGGAGAGACAGGCAGAGTTTTTGTGCACTCAGCCACCCCGGTTGCCAGCGGCCTAGAAGGCAGCACTTCTCCCTTTGGGGCTCAGCTCCTCTCCTGTGCCCAAGCAATAGCTGGCCTAGACCCCGGTGAGGTCCTGTTGGCTGCTCAGGCCCCAACCGTCTCCTGTGGTTCCTTTAACTCAAAAAGAGGTTCCTTCTGGAGAGTCCTGCTGCTCTGGAGGCATAAGCAAAGGCAGACTGTTGCTGACCTGTGGTGCTTCCCTAGGTGCACAACTTCAGATGGGTACTCAGCTTGCCAGCAGTGCTGCTGGAGGTGGTGGTTGCACTGGGTGGCTGCAGGAGGCAGGGTGAAAAGCTGGAGGAAGCTGGGGGATTCTCAGTCCTGAGGACTCCTTGCAAATTAGCCTATAGCCAAAGATGAAAATTTGTAACTTGCTTGAAATCTCTGCTGTGGTGTCCATAGGTGTAAATGTTAGGGCAGTGGGGTGGTGGCTGGGAGGCTGGTGCGAGGCAGTAGTTTCTGCTTAGGGTAAAACTGCAGTGATGCAGCTGATGACAGTACATGTGTTGAGGAAGAAATGTCATTTTCTGGAAGTGCACATGCTGACTGGCACAAGGACACTGCATTAGCCCTCAGATGCTGGTGCTATAGAAATATTGAATGACATTTATTTGACGTATTAACCCCAAGAGGAAATTGTTAGACAAATTCTAATCTCTCCAGAGCAGATTTACATTGCCATCAATCAGAAATTGAGCTGTAAGAGAGAACATGCAGCAGCATCTTTTGCCATCAGAATGCCCTTTTACTGAGGCTTTTCAGGTAGTGCTGCTCTTAAATTGTGAAGGTGAGGCAGACTTGCGTGCAACTTGTGAAGCCCATAAGAAATGAAGGAAACCAGCATACATTTAAATTATCTTTCCACCACATGCATGTGTGTCCTAAAATGTACTCCTGTCATGGCTCACCTTTTATTGCCTGAACCCCATCCTCCCATCCTGAATCTCCTCTAATCCCTGGTGTCATCAATGATTCCCTCTTCTGTCAAACGTCTAAAATTGGCTGAGGGTTTTGGAGGTGGAGAGTGGATGCTTCAGAGGACAAGCTTCCTGCTCCTCAGGAACCTTGCCATCTTGGCTGCCCAAGGCTGTGTTCCTGCAGCAGATGGGTGACAAACAGGGATGCCAGCAGCGGTGCACCCCTACGACAGGGCTGTTCAAATCCTATTTTCATTTTTACAAAGTTTTGTGTGTTCCAAGTATAATCCTTGCAGCCAGGAGCCCCTTCTACCCCATTACACAAAGACTATTTTTATAACCAGAGGGAGAGATGTTTTTGCACGAAAACAAAGTTCCATTTGTCTGGCAGTGTGATGAGTGTTTGTGACCTCATGTTTGATTTAGGAGGGTTTTAGGGACTGCCAGCAGTGTGCTGAGCATCTGGGGGGCTGCAGAGGGGATGCCTCGGGTGCAGTGGGTGGATCTGGGGACTCCCACTCCTCCTGCTGGCTGCCCCATTTCGCAGGACAGAGCCTGGCAATGATGCAGTGTGAAACAGCAGCTCCAAAAGTGGTATTGACGCTGGGCAGTAGCACAGCACTCCCTGGATTCAGGCAGCCTCACAGCCTGGCTGGGCTCCCTGTGGGCACAAAGCCACTCTGCCAGCAGCCAAAATTTATAGCAGCTTTTTCCCAGCAGCTGGGAGGTCACCAGGCAGTGCCTAGGATGTGGATGATGAAGATTGATGCAGCTCCTCATCCCATTGGCAACATGGATGTGCTGCTACGGTGCATGGGCAGCACAGATTGAGGTTAAGCACAGGGAGAGGATGGGGATTTGTGTCTCGGGGTGCAATCCTGCTTTGTGAAAGGTTCCCTGGGAAGTAGCCTTGGGCAGTGGTCAGCATGTTGCTGCTTACACTGCTGAGCACTCACCAGATTTCCTTTGGTGCATAAAGAAGAGTGTGGCCAGCAGGTCAAGGAAGGTTCTCCTCCCCACTACTCTGCACTAGTGAGACCACATTTAGAATATTGTGTTCAGTTTTGGGCTCCCCAGTTCAAGAGGGACAGGGAAACTAGAGAGAGTCCAACAGAGAGCTACAAAGATGATGAAGGGACTGGAACATCTCTCTTCTGAGGAAAGGCTGAAAGCCCTAGGACTGTTCAGCCTGGAGAAGAGAAGACTGAGAGGGGATCTTATTAATGTTTATGAATATCTGAAGGGTAGGTGTCAAGCAGAAGGGGCTGGTCTCTTTTCAGTGGTGCCCTGTGAGAGGATGAGAGGTAATGGCAGCAAGGTGAAACACAGGAAGTTCCACCTCAACACGAGGAAAAACATCTTCACTGTGAAACTGACAGTCGTGGAACAGGCTGCCCAGAGAGGTTGTGGAGTCTCCTCTGGAGACTTTCAAGACCCATCTGGATCTGTTCCTGTGGGGCCTGCCCTGGGTGTTCCTGCGCTAGGCAGGGGAGTTGGACTCAATGATCTCCAGAGGTCCCTTCCGACCCCTACCATTCTATGATTCTATTATCTTTATAAAGTGGGCATTTAATGCCATGTGGTGCCTCAGTGTGGCAAAGTTTCAGCTGAGCAATCACACACTGAAGGGCCGGTGCAACCACTTCATCCCTGAGATCCCAGGGAGGGCTGGGGGAAACAGCCATATCCCTCTCTAGCTGAGACCCACTGGAGTTGCTCACAGAAAAGTGGTTCTCCAGCCACCCAGACAGCGGATGCAGGTATAGAAAGTAAATGGCAGGTTCCTGCTGTGGCTTTCCCTGTTTCAAGTTCTTATTTATGCTGCTGCTGACTCCACCAGGCTTCCCATTTCCTAGGTGCCTGAAGGGTTTTTATTCCTTTTTTTATGCCTTTTGCAAGGTGTTTACCAAACTCTCTTGGCCTACCTTTTCAAACTTTACTTTTAACCCGGCCATATTTACCATCCTTCCTTGTTTTCTCATTTGGATGCAGCTTCAGATTTTTAGATTAATATCTTCTTGCTTTTAATAGCCTCTCTTCCTCTGCAGTCCAGCCTTGCCTTTACAGTATCCTCTGGCCAAGCACTGTGTATTTGCTGTGATGTCCCAGTGGGGTCTCTCTAAATAGGCTCAATACCTCCCCAAAAATGTTTTACCCTCTGTTACCCCTTTCAGTTTCTTCATAAAAAAGCTTCTCACTTTTGATGTAGTTCTCTTTCTGCAATTAAACACTTCTGCAATGGGTATATTTGCTTCCATTACTCCTATAGAGATGCTAGACCTGAAGGCCTATGTTTGACCTGCCTCTGGAGATGAGCTGGGAGCTCCTGGGGGCTAGCAGCTGCCTGAGTGCACAGCAGGGGAGACTTTCTTAGGTAGGAGCAAAGCCCTGCAGCCCTGCTGCTCCCTGAAATCTTCTACATGTGACTGGCAGAGGGTAAAATGCTCCTGGCAATTGTAGGAGAGGGTCTGGGGTCCCACAGGCCCTCTGGAGGTACACCCAGGCAGCAGATGCCATCAGGTCCTGCTGTCACCCCATAACTGTCTCTGGAGCAGCAAGGGCTCAGACACCCCATTCTCATGCTTCTTTCCACAGTCACTATGATGTACAGCAGCAGGCTTAGATCCTTGGAGCCCAGAGCGAGGATACCTGGCATCTACTTGTGGCATTGTGCAGGACATATCATACCGGATGAGAAGAAGGAATTTATCAGAGAAGGAGATGGAGATAACACAGCTGCAGCTGTCAGCTCTACAGTGGGAGCTTTCTGTCCTAGTGCCCTGTGCCCTGTCCCCATGATAAGAGAGCTCCTCCAGAGGCCAAGGACACTGGGGAGCAGCAGTGAGGATGGAAAAGCCTGGTAGTGTCAAGGCAGTCAGTCAGGGGCTGCCTGGTGCAGGAGGCTTCTCAGAGCAGGTAGGAGAAGAGACCCACATGGGGCTGGCACATCCTGGAGGAGAATGGGATGGGATGGGTTTCTGATTGATGTTGCTAAGCATGGTATGCTTGTAGTCCCCATGAAGTGTGTGGTCATTGCTCCATGGAAATGCCCATGCCTTCCAGAGCCATGGGACACTGCACACTGAATCAGGCAGTCAACTGACCTCTTGCCTTGCAGAGAAGGTGTGGTGGGCAGTGCAACAATGGTGGAGAGCCAGCAGAGTCCTGTCCCAGCCCATTATCCAGGTGCCAGCCTCTCAGAGAGGACTCAGACTTATGATGCTCTGGAGGCAGTGTGGGTGGACATAGGTGCTGCACCCCACACAAGATGCTGGCATCAAGTGGCCTCCCTGGTCCTGTGGATTTTTGTCATGCTGTTTTGCAGATATCCATGAATTCTACGATTTCATGCTGCGCTCTGCACCCCTGCAGCCTCCCAGCCTGGACACTCATCATGACACAGTCAGGCAGCAGCATGGGGCCAACAAGTCCAACTCTGCAGTCACACCTAGATTGCCCCAAAACCTGCCCGAGGTAAGAGCCACTCTGGCACAAAGCTGCAGGACCAGACCCTGTATGCTTCTGCACTGAGGGGAAGGCAAAGGGCACAGGAGGCCCACAGCTGGCCACCACAGCCCAAACCAGCTCACACCCAGGGCATTTCCACAATTCCTGTGTCATAGTTTAGCTCAATAAAGCAGCTTCTCTGGTTCACAAGTGTTAATTGAATTACTTCTAATGCAAATAGCTTCAGCTCCATCTCTGATTCCTGCTCTGCTGTTGCAGCTGGATTAGTTGCTCCCATCTGACACTGTCCCCGTGGAGGTGCTTTGGCTCTCTGATGTAGCCACCTCACAAGCTGCTTTTGATAAGTGAAGTAGGTTGTCTTTTAAGTTTCCCTTTTCAGCATTTTTTCCATCTCTCAGATAACCTCTATCTCTTATTTACATTCTTTTTAATTTTTGACAACCTTTTAAAAGATACAGCACCAGGTGGGAAGGCAGAAATTGAACAGTAGGGTCTCAGTTATCTCAAAGGCACCAAGGTAAATAAAATTGCCTTGTGCTGTTGCAAACCCTCTTCCCATCTCCTTGTCACTGCCTCATGCCCTGCCAAGGGATCCTGTGGGTTCCCCCTAAAATGGGGATATAGGAACATTTGTGCAGAAATGCAAAAATTCAGAGATTTCTCCTTTCAGTGAAATAATCCTATCAGATAAACAGTATATTTCTCCATCATGGACCAAACCCATCATATACCTGTGGGGAAACCAAATTTGAGTGGCACACAGGCACAATGGAGCTGAATGATGTCTCCTAAGGAGGAGCACTTCAGAGGTGTTTTTATGATCAAAACCAGAGAGGACAAAACTGCTCACAAGCAGTACAGGAGATATCTGTGTCCCTCTGACTCAGGAACTATTTTAGGCACAATTTTTCTTGACCGCTTTAACACTAACAGTCTCTCTAGTTAAAGACAAACCTGCAGATCTAGTCTATGTTTGTGAATGAATTTTTAACTATGTTATACCATAGGCATTGGGATCCCTCTTTGATTTACTGGGACTTGATCCACTCACCAGTGAGCATTTCTGGCAATAGCTGCTGGTCTCTGTGGCCAGGCCAGTTTGTGGGGCCCTAAGGAGATGTGACAGTCAATAAGGACATTTAAAAATCAAGGTGGAAACAAGTGGGGAAGCAGCCATGGGCCTGGCACAGCTGGTGTGAGGGGAACTCCTGCTCCCCTGCAGTACCCTGCACACAGGAGAGACACAAGCAGATGAGTTGGTCTCTGGCTTTGCTGCACAGAACATGCAGTGGGTGTGGGGGAGGGCTGCAGGCAACTGGGCTGCCCTACCCACATATGCACCTTGTCTGTTTCAGGATCCATCCCAGGATGGTAAGCAGAGGCTCCCTGCAGGGGCTGGGGACAGTGCACTGGGGATGCCACCACGACTGGTGAGGGTGACAGCACGGAGGACGGAGGCACCGGCCAGCATCTACAGCCTGGTGCTTGGCTCTCGCAGCACCCTGCCCCAGGTGAGCCTCCGTGAGCCCCATACTGCATCCCACCCTGCCAGCCCGGCCAGTGACTGGCACTGAGGGGACAGCACCTGTAGCACCATGAGGATAGTGCCGGGGAAGTGTTTTCCTCCCCTGGGCCTGGCAGTGTTTCCTCATGGCTATTGTGGTGATGTTCAGGCTGGGAAATCTGACAGTCACCTGTGCCAGGAGCTGGATGTAAGCTGAAATACTCCCCTTGTATTAGCATTTGCCATGGCCCAGAATCAGCTCTCAGGGCTCAGAGAGCAGGTGGATATGGCGCAGAAATAAAGAGTCTGTGTGGAGCTGGAAATCCTCCCAGACCCATCCCTCTCGCCCCCAGCACTGGCACACTCCCACACTGCAGATTTCCATATTTTTTTCTCTGAGTTCTTAAATGGCAGGTCCATTCCTCAGCATATCGGGAGTTTTTCTTTTCTGTCTTATTTACTTGGAAATGCTGTTTATTTGTATGTGCATTGCAAATCTCAACTTCCTCCTGTATGTGCATTGCTTGAGCTACACATCTGTGGAGAGTTTTAAGGTTGAGTGAAATGCAAAATGCACTTTTAGGAGGGATGAGGTATCCAGGATGGATGGAGCTCATGGCAGATTTAAAATTATATCAAAATGTTGTTTTTCCTTGGCATAGTTTGAAATAATGCTTGTTTGCAAAGTCAAACTCTTCTTCCAAAATATTTTAAATACAAAAATTGCACTGCTTCTTTTCTCTCCTTTTTAAATGTTTCCCTTCTTATTCTGGACTGCAATAAAATGGGTAATGCCCCATTTTTTTCCCTTTCTGTTTATTTTCTCCTTTTCCTCTTGCTATTGTCTATATTTTCAAACATTCATCAAATCTATACATTTTGGAAGGGTGGGATGGTGGTTTTCTGAACACAAACAGGAGGATGAACTTCTCTGCCAGTCTCTGCCAATGGGGTGGAACCATAACTGTAGATGGAGAGAGTCCTGGGGCAAAACCCGTGAGGGGTGGAAGTCTAATCAGATGGAAACATTCAGATTTTAAGGGATTTTGTTCCTAAATGTCCCAGGCTGTGAAGTGCAGCAGCTCTTGCATCCATCCCCAAATGTCTGGATGAGTTGCAATGTCTCCTTTAGCAACAGCCACCTAGCTTTGATTTTAAGACTTCATGTGATAGGAAATCTGCTGTGTCCCTAGCCTGGATGGTCTAATGGTTACTCATCCACCTTATTAAAAATCTGCACTTTGTTGTTGGCCTGAATTTCTCTCACTTTAGCTCCCAGACCCAGGAAATTTTGCTACCTTTATTTGCTAGGATAAAAGACCTTAACAATCATAAATGTTCTTAACATGCAGGTATTTATAGATGCATCTAAGTTCCCTCTTAACTTTCCCTTAGATAAACTAAACAGATTGGCTTCTTCACTCACTCACTCGCTCACTCACTCACTCACTCACTCACTCACTGTGAGGCAGGTTGTTCCAGCCCTGAAATAATTCCTGTCATTCTTTTCTGAAGCTTTTTTTATTTTCATCCTCCTCCATTCCCTGCCTGTGTCAGTACTGGTTGGGAGCCAGTCCTCAATGCCAGGTGCTGGTGCTTTTGGGGTCGCGTATCCATGGGAACTGCAGCTGCCATCCCAGAGCAGGGGCTTGCTGCCCCAAGACAGAGGGAGTAGTAATGACTCTAGGGGGCAGTTCAGGGCTCTGGGAGGGCTGTGTTCTGGCAGGGCCCTCCACAGCCCTTTTCATCCCAGGGGATCGCCACTTCACAGCCTGGCCTCGGGCAAAGCAGGAACCTGGAGGTAAAAAAATGTTGGGATGGTAACGTTCAGTGCTGGGCTTAGCCATGCCTTCAGACCTGCTTGAATCTCAGCTTTCAGTGGAGACTGAGCAGCTTTCCTGGAAACTGGGACCAAGTGGTGCTGGAGAGCTGTAAACTTGAGCGCCGCTCCTCTGCGGCAGCCCCTGTGGTGGGATTACAAGGGCCTTTGATACAGTGGTGAGCCTGCTCCCTGAGATGCCATCTTCATTGCTGAACACAGGCATTGCCCTGCAAGAACATGAGTATTTCCAGCAATCTTCCATGTCAGCAATCAGGACCATGACACAGGATCAGCCATGCCTGGGAGCAGGCTGTGCTGATGGACCACAGCATGGGCCCTGTTTCTCATCCCTCACTCCTGCATGAAGGCACTGAGGACTCCTCAGCTTCTGCCCAGCATCACATCCTGTGTTGGTTCTCAACAGCCCTAGAATGCAGGACAGCGTTGGGGCTGGATAACACCTACACACCCAGCTCCTGATGAACTCCACAGTGACTTGTTGCTCCCCAGCCTTTGGTGCATGCTTTTTGCCACAAGCATTTCCAAAGTGGTTTTCAGGAAAACACTTGAGATGGCAAAATGGCACTTGGAAGAACGAGGGAAGCTTTTATAATAGGGGATATTTAATGCTAGGGCCAAGAGAGCACCAGCTGCAGGGCAGCTGTCCCCCTTGTACTGTCAGCACAGGAACAAGAGCTCTAGCAGACACTCTGCCAAGGCAAGATGGTGAAGTGGCTTGTCATGCATGAAGTAAGTGTAATTCTCTTATCACCTCCACAAATGTAAATGCATTTTCTGTTGTCCGGGCTTTGTCCTTTCCCCTGCCTGCAGCTCTTCCAATGGTGATAGCATAGCAAAAGACACCATAAATTGTTCTAGCCAGGAAGACACATGAGAAATAAATTGACACTCCACACAAGTGCTTCCAGGAACAGGAAATTTTCTCTCTGCTGGTGAGGATGTTTGTGCACTTCAAGTAGCCCTGCAGTGTGCAAATGGCTGCAACAAAGGAAGTGTGCTTCCTGATGCCAAGGCTCAGTGGGCCAAAACCATCCCTCCATGGGCAAGTGGATATTCATCCCTCAGTGGTGCAAAAGCAAAGGGACACTGCCAGCTGTAATGCCCTGTTGAGGTGCTCAGAGGTACAATCCTGCCCAAGCTTTGGAGTTTGTGGGGTTTTATTTGCCAAATCTTCCATTTCAGCCTTTCTCTGAGTCCTGTGGTTGCCTTACGAGGGCTGCTCAGGGCTTCTGTGGATCTGCAGTGGAAAGACTCACAAGGATGCTTCCATGGCCAGTGCTGTTCACCTACATTCACAGGCTGGCAGGAAAGCTGTTTCTCTCAGTAAATGCCCTTCTCATCCTCCCTGCTGGGAGCAGAGGAACAAAAGGAACATGCCGCTGATAAGCAGAAACTCTGTGCCTGCAAGGAAGTGCTGCTGACAGTCTCCTGCCTCCCAGCACGGCTCTGCGGCCACTCTGACAGTCATTGTGCCAGTGCAATGCTACCTCTCCTGCACATCCCTCCCTCCCTCCTGCCAGCCAAGGGTTTGGTTGCTTTGCTGCCTGATGCCAACACCACGGCTCAACAACAGACACTGGGCAACAGCAAGTCTTAATGTGATGGGAAAGTGAGAGAGCCTGCTTCACAGGACAGACATTCTGTGCATGCTCCGAAATTGCTGCTGAGTAGGAAACCTCGCTAGCAGGGGGTGCTGCTGCTTCCACAGGCTTGTGGATGCGTGGGATGCCACTGAGCATGCCCACAGCTGTGCTTTAGACCTGCTGGGCTGAGGCCAAAAATGTCCCCTTTCTGCCCTGCATCCCATGGAGGACACAGCCCAGCTCTGCAGAAACACCCTGGCATGATGTTAGAAGCCCTCCATGCTGCACCTGCCGCTGAAGAAGATGCATCTCTCTGCCCCATAACCCACAGCTCCAGTGCCAAAAAGGTCCATGGAGCTCTCTAGGGGCATTTGGCAGAGAAAAGCAGGCTGTGCTGCCAGCATGTCAACCAGCTATCTGCTTCCCCGTCCTTCTCTTTGGTCTTCATTCCAATTTTGCTTTTAGACAAAGAGAAGGGCATTCTCATGGTCTGTGCCTTTGCCCAGCAGGAGCGGCTCTCAGCACCCCAAGCAGGTCAATGTGAGACTGGCATGTGTCAGAGGTTGCAGCTGCAGAAATACCCACTGCAAGCTCCCCATTCCCCCCTGCCCTGACTGCAGCACCACTGCTCTTCATTTTCTCTGCAGGGTGTATGAGAGGTGAAGCAGGGAGTAACGGTTTGCTATTGCAGGGACCATTAGTGAAATTAAGCAGGATAAATGTCTGATAATGAATACAGTGCCCCCAGGAAGCCCTCCACGAGGTTGCTTAGTTGCACGGGCCCTGCTGTCCGCACCACCCCATGTCCTCTCTGTGAGCTGCCTGGGCAGGCAGCTAAAGCTGTAACTGCAGGCCAGACTGTCCACTGCTTTATCTCAGCTCAAGCCTAGCAGCCATCAGCCCTGTGACCCCAAAATCCTGGGAACTGTCTAATAGTCAAGCAATGGGAGCAGAAAAGCAAACAGCTTCTGGAGAGACCCTCATCCCCATTGCATTCCTGCACCTTTGAGAACGTGTTTAATTTTAGGAGGAGCAGAGAAGCAAAACAACAACCTACAGCCCAGAGGCCTCAGCTGCTGCCCTGGTGTCACTTGAGCTCTTTTGTGCCTGGAGGTCACTTCAGGGCTCTGCATTCAAATGTTCTCCCTCAGTTTTTCATTTCAATATTGCAGACAGGCTGGAAAGCCAAAGTGCTGAAGCCAAGAGGGCATCTGCAGTAATGCACTCAGGCCGAACCGTACATCAGCACTGCACAGCCCAGACACACAGACTGGCAGCCAGCTGCTTGTGTCCCAACGATGCTTCTACGCAAGGGGGGGTCAGCACAGGCTGTGTCAGTGAGAGCTGTCACTTCAGTGGACATTTTGGGGTTGACTGGCCTCAGTTTTATGAGAAGTTCTTGCTATTTCTGCTGCAGAGATGAACAAGATGATGCTTAGACCTCAATTCTCCAAGCTCAATATACTTCTTTAACAAAGGATGAAGTAGTATAGCCACCAGGCTGTCAAGCCAAAGACTCATGCAGGGCCACCTGTTCCTAGTCTATTTGGGGACTTTCTTTTTAAAACCAGCAACAAAAGGAAGATCCTCAACAGACCCCAAGGCTTTTCTGACTGCACAGCATAGGAAAGCCTTGCCGGACATAGGGCTGTGGGTTCATCCATTCATCCAATCACCATCACTGCTTTGAAGCTATTTTGTGATGGTGTGACTGCCAGTGCTTCCTGTACAGTGGCAGAAAGGGGGAAAGGGGACAGTGAGGGTGAAGATTTGGGGAATTGTCCTGCAGATGGCCATGCCCTGAAGTCATCCAGAGGACACTGATGTCCATCCATCCATCCATCCTCACTCCAGATTCTTGCTCCAGCTTCATTTGCCTCAAATCTAGTGAATGTGTCTTCTCATCCCCAGGGGAGCACAGCTGCTAGGTCGACTTGCACACCGAAATTCATAGATGGGCTTCACAAATAGCTCTGAAAACAAGAACTGAGACCATTCACAAGCATCTCAGTGGGATGGAGACTGAACACAGGCCAGCCACATCAGTGCCTTGGCCAGGAGCTCCATGAGTCACTGTGCTGTCCCCACTGGGTCTCTATTTGCTTCTCTCATCAAGTTTCCAAAATGAGCTGCTGCAGCCTTGGTGCTGGGTCTCCACAGCAGCACCCAGATGGGTCCTTTCCTGCTTTGCCTTGTCAGGCCACGTTCCTGCTGCAACCAAAGTGAAGCATTGGAGCCCATCTTCTGTAGCATAAACCAACAACGGGGGCTCAAAGCACAGAGCCTCCCTGCTCACAGCATGGGAGGTGCCATCCTGACCTCCACTCATTCACACTCTACTCCCCCTTGCAGACACCCTAGCTTCTCTGGAGTCTGGGGACAAATCTCCTGGGTGTGTTTCTGAAAAACAAATGGTCTCTCCTCACCATTGGAGCATTCCTCACCAAGGGAGCATTCCGAGCTTGAAAGGAGAGCCTGTCAGGCCAGCTGCTTTCTCTCTGGAGCGCTAGAGCTGGGGGAATGTCACTGCATCTTAATGGCATTGGGCTGGACAGAAATCAGGATTTTGGTGTCAGAGGAAACACCAACACTATTATAAATAGATCAGCCATGATAACTGCTCTTGAAAGTTCTTAGTCTTTAGGAGTTAGAGGGTCAGTATCAAGCTACGCTGACAGATCCATTATCCTTGGCATTGGTAGGTACTAGGAGAATTGCAGAGGAATGAGGACAGTGGATGTGTCTGTATTTGTGAATTGTCACTCTTGTGAATCTGAGTGTGAGCCCTTTGAAAGTGCTGTCTGCTGTGTGCTGCCTCCTCTTGGTTTGCTGCTTTGCTTCCAGAGCTTCCTGCTCTGGGGGCTAGACCATGTGTGGCTGCAGCACCACAAGTGTTTCAAGTCAACCTCATGCCCCACTGCAGGAAGCAAGGGTTTGTTCCAGGGAAACACCTGCTGCACCCCTGCAGCTTTAGATACTCAGCACCTTGCAGGAGCAAGGCACTGCACCTAAAAATTATTCCAAGCATTGAGATTCAGTCAAAGGCCTCCTGTGGTTTGTGGCATAGATAGCTCTTGGGTCTGGCACTGCTTGGGAGCACCAGCATCTGTGCCCAAAGCACTGGCATGGAGAGCATTATGCCTGGCCAGCATAGCTTCCTCAGCCTCACAAACAGCTTCCCACCTGGGGTTGTCCAGGAAATGAGACAATGTCCTGCCAGGCTGTCCTGGCCTTTTAAAGGGGTGTTTTTAAACAAGATCATTTCATAGACTGGGCTACAGCAGACTGCCAAAGGAGCTGTGGGGGGAGACCCAGGCTGGTCCCAGATCTGGATTCATTGCTGAAGCCAGGGGCAAGTTTTGCCTGTTGCTTTGAGAGCATGTTGCACCCCCATTGCTGCACTGTTCATTCCCACTCCCATAACATATAATGCACAGCTATTTGTGCAGTGGTAGATCTTGCATAGCTGAATCTCACAGGGTGTTTTTGCAGGAAAGTTTTGCAAGCTTTGGGACTCTGTTGCTCTGGGAGCACTCCTATGTTACTGCTTTGAGTCCGAATGAGCATGGTGATGAAACCACTCTCCCAGCTGCCTGTTCTCACCACACCGTGGCTTTGTGGCAGAATTTGTGGAAGAATTTGTGGCCTGGTTTCCTTTGGGGTGAAACTCAACCCAGATGTATGCTTTGGTTCCCGTAGATGCCCAGTCCCCAAGATGACTACCCCATGTTCAAACCAAGCCCTAAAGCCGGGGTGAGGGAAATGGCACATTATCTCTTGACATCATCCATCACCCAGGGCATCTGTTTCTGGTGTGTCACTCCTGAGGAAGACATATGTAAGAGTGTGCCTGCACATGTGCCTCGGGAACACCTCACCCCATGGGTTTGAAGGTCATCTCTTGGCATTTGAAGGTCATCTCTTGGCATGCAGGCAGCAGAGGGGACAGGCAGATGGCGACAGTGTGCCTTTAAGAGAGGCCCACGAGCCGGCTGCGACCCTGCGGCACGCGGGCTGATTGGCCGAGCTGCGGACAGAAGGGCCGGGGGCGGGGACAGCCATTCTGAAATTACGAGGAGCACTTTGTCTCGTAAAGCGGGCAGCGCAGTGGGGACAGGGATGGCCAGGGGCAGACGGGCGCCCACCTGCTGGCCACCGAGGGAGCCCGGGGCGCCCAGG
>JANHFX010016082.1:0-47773 GCA_027560015.1 Chloroceryle amazona
TTAGATAGAGTGACTGCAGGGGTTTAAGAATGTGGAAATGCACAAGAAATTTCGTGCTACCACTGCTAGTAAAAACACCCTATTTCATGTCATTTTAGCAGTAATAAAGGATTGTATATGTTGCATTATTCCATATGAACATGTACACCATGGTATGATAAGCCATGTACAACTAATTTAAGAGTTAAAATATCACAGAAGTGTATTTCTATATAGCCACTTATTTTTTAAAGCATTGCTACTTAACACAACATAAGCACTGTCATGTTCTAAGTCAAAGTGTCTATTCTTTATGTTGCAATAAATAGCTTGTCACTTGCTCTAGACCATAAAAAAGACATTCACGTGTACCCATTAGAATAGCCTATAAACAACTCACCAGCATATTCAAGGATCTGAAAAAAAATTATAGGTTTTGAGCAGTTCATTTATTTTTGATAGCAAAATATCAAATTATTTTTTTAATGTGCTCTGATAGAGAAAATATGATAATTATTTCTGGTCACAGTAGCAGTTTTCACTGAAGATTTCAAAGATAAAACATGTAAGATGCCATATAAAAGAAAATGCCAGCATAATTAGTTAGTACAGCATAATATGACACACTGTGTGGTACACATTAGTGGTGGAAATATGAAATATTTAGTAGGGCCTGGTTGCTTTTGTTCATCACCATGTTCTGCCTCTGCTGTCATGCCATGAAATAATCTACAAATAAAACCAATACATTACTTGGAACAATAGATTCATTGTAAAATAAAAGCACATTTGAAATGTATGTTAATAAGCAAGCTGTTACACTGAAATAGGTTTTTTTTCTCAAAGAAGAATGTTTTGACAAACATGGGTCCATCTGGCTCTCCTGCACCTGTGCCAGGATAGCAGGAGGAGACAGGATCAAAATCTTATGTGTAGTCATGTCCAAAACACTGTGCCTGTCCCAGACCCTCCTGGGGCAGGGGCTCTCCCCAGGTGCTATTCTCCTGTCCATGAGGGGTAGTGCTGCACCCCTGGGTGCTGCCCAGGACAGCCCTGCTCCCCTCACTCACTGGTGGAAATCAGGCATAGTAATAGTTCAACAGCATTCAGCAGCACCTGCCTTGGGTGTGGGTGTCTGTCAGGACATGAAGAGGGGGTCCAGTTTTGCTGCTTCATCTTGCCCTCCTAAAGGGGATGGCTGGGTCAACTGGAGTTGGTCCAATGGACTAAACAGTGCTGCACCACCATCCCTACAGACCCCTCTTCTGTCCACTTCCAGCAGAGCACATCAGACATGTCTAGGCGAAACTCAATCCTACTGCCATTCTTTCATTGCTCGTCTTCCACACAGCTGTGAGCGTCCCAGAGCCTCTGACACCCCATAGGGCAGCTTTCTCACCCAAAGTAGGACCCAGCCTCGAACCAGATACCACCAGCTCTCAGGGGAATCTGGAGCCAGATCCAACCAACCCAGCCTGGGAGAGTTTGTGGAGCCAGCTATGTTTGAGAGGCCCACAATACAAACTTTTCTCAAATGACTAGGTAGGTACATGGACTAAATACTTAAGCAGGATCCATGATCCATGCAGCCCTTAGACTATTTGCACTGCAAAATAGTCATTGTAAAAAGTGCTGGGATGTAAAAAGAGAAGGAGCTATCCTTGATACTGTCTTGTCCCAGCCCTGAAGAAACCCCGTCAGTCAGTCCATCCAACTGCGTGGTGTTACTGTAGACTTCGGTAGCATTTGCCACCTCTTCGGGAAGGCCCATCTGGAGCAAGAGTTTGGAGATAAGGCTGTTGAACTTGCTCTCTGTGGTGGACCAAAGCTCTCCACTTGGGGTTGGGCCTTCAGACGTGATGTTTAGCTCCACAGGGTCAAGACAGTAACCTTCTGGCGATCTCTCGTAGAGCACATCCATCAAGTCAATCCCAGCTACTGAGGAAGGGGAGGCACAGGGAATATCCCTGACAAGCCTATAATTCTCCATCCACTCTTTGAGCCACTCGATGCGGCAGTCACACTCCCAGGGATTGCGGAAGAGGTACAGCCGCCCAAGGAAGTACACTGGCTGGAAGACGGAAAAGGGCAGCGTTGTCAGGTTGTTGCTGTTCAAGTGCAATGCGACCAGGCTGGTGAGGTTTTCAAAAGCCCCTTCCTCAATGTAGTTGATCCTGTTGCGGTCCAGGTAGAGCACCTCCAGCTCCCCCAGGTCCCTGAACCAGGTGTTGGAAATGTTCCTGAGGAAATTCCCCCCCAAGTTGAGCATCTTCAGGCACCTCAGGCCATCAAAGGAGTTTTCTGGAAGCTCACTGATCAAATTGTCATTCAGGTACAGGTACTCCATCTTTTGGCAGCCCTGAAAAGCTCGCTCATGAATTACATTTATCCTGTTGTCTTGCAGATTCAGGTATTTCAGTTTGGTCAGACCCTGCAGGGAGTTATAAGCTACAGCTTCAATCCTGTTTCTCTCTAGGTAAACATGGGTAAGGTTCTCCATGCCCCTGATGGCACCTGGGATCCTCCGAAAGTTGTTCTGGAAGCAGAAAAGCTCCTGCAGAGCATGCAGCTCGATGAAGATCCTGTCCGGGATATTGAAAAGATTGCAGTCTGCCAGATCCAGCTTGACCAGACGTCTGAGGGCAGTGAAAGTCCTTGTGTGGAGATAGCGAATGTACTCGTTGTGGGCCATCTTCAGCTCAGTCAAGCTGGGCAGTCCCTTGAAAGCCCCCGGGGTGATAAAGGAGATATTGTTGTGGTTGAGTGACAGGGATTTGAGGGAAGGCAAGGTCCCAAAGGCCCTCTCAGAGAGAAACTTGATACTGTTTTTGTCCAGGTTGATAGAGGAGGCTTCACAAGGGAACTCAGTAGGGATCTGCCCCAGACCGACACGATCGCAGAGGACGGCGCAGCTTCGCTCCTGGGTGCAAACGCAGCTGGCAGGACAGGACCGTACACAAGCCCACACCGCATGGATGTGCGGGACCCAAAGGATCACTGTCAGCGGGGAAAACATCATCCCCGTGAAGACATGGGAGGAGAGAATCAAGATGCATCGTCAGTAAATGCATTAGTCACAACAGGAAAAAGAAATTACATTGACTTAGCCTCCCTTCTAGGCAGGATAATTGGCACCCACTACTTTTATGCCTGTGCTGACTGAGGAGATCTTGTGAAAGATTCCTAAAAATCTTCTACTGGGGTTTTTAAACCCTCTGAGAAGAGGGGTGGGTGGGTGTGAGTGGGTGTGTATATTTATATATGTACCCCACATCATCTAGAATGCCACCTCTGATTAATTTCTCTCCCCAAGAGGAGGACTCACCTAGACAACTATTTCTCAGTGTCTCTGTGATTGATCTCTCTGCAACCTGATGGGGACATGGTTTGGCTGGGTAGCAAGCAGAGATGCTTTGAAGGCCAGCAGCTGTGGATGGGTTGCAGCATTTCTGGGTGGGCAGGAGGGAAGGGCAGTGTATTCAAGTCCAGCAGTGGGCAGGAGAGATCAGTTAGTTGTCTGAGTTAAATCAGATTCATGCTTTTTGCTTGTTTCTTTACTTCATTCATTCAACCTAACATTTCTCCACCAGAGCCATGAGCTGCTGCAGCACTACAAGGGGAACTATCAGCTCTTAGGGATGCAGTTCAGTGTTAAAAAAAACACCTTCCCACTGTATACTGGTAGAATGGCATGAGGAAAAACAAATTAAGGGACATTGTTCAACTGATTTCTTCATGATCTCATCATAGGTAAGGTATTCTGCACCTCCAGCACAGTTTTTACTGTCTTGCCAGTTCTCAAAACAGTCTCCATGGTGCATTATGCTTGATGGCAGCAGCTGCTTTGTCCTTTTACCAGCCTGACACAGAAGGTGCGTGGCTGTTGTGGGGGTTTTTCTAAGTTAGTCCCACACAGGTGGCTGTACAACAAGGAGGAGAAGGAGAAGGCTCCTGGGGAGAACTTAGAGAAGAACAAAAGGAGCAGGAGACATCAGCCTCCTTGGACAGGCATTTTTGTGGGGAATAAACATCCAGTCACCCAGACATCTGTGAAATAAACTCACCAGAGAGGAAGAACTGAAGGCAGAGGTCATTTTGTAACTGGTCTCAAAGGCACATCCTACCTATCACTCAACAAAATAAGAGGCCACACCAGTGAACTCTCCGTGTAGTCACTAGCAGGAAATAGTGGGTACTGCTACTGACTGTTTTTTCTGCTGCAGTTTATTGGCGCCTACAGAAACATAATCCCTTTATATTTTTTTCAATAAGACATGAGATAGCAACAGCTTTACCAACAGCCACCTTTATCGCAGCATTGCTGGGATCACATTGCTGCTGCTGCATCCATGCCTGGCCCCAGGGGACAAGGAACAGGCTTTCCCCCACACACCTGCTGACTGCCTGGAAAGGGAAGCTCCCAGCAACCAGGCTGCTTCTCCCCACCAGTCTGCAGCATAGCACTTGCCTACTACAGCTGTATTCCTGATGAACATTTTTATTAAGACAGACATGTGAGGTGATATGCCAGAAAGCACAAGCTTCCACAAGCATCAGGCTTCTAATTATGCAGTCCCTAAGTCTTTAATGGACAGATCAAACTACAGTTCAAACTTCAATTGCTCTGCCCTTTTTTCATCTCTTTTAAAGGCAACATACATGGTACCATATAGCTGTGGCCTCTACCAAAATTCACATCCCATCAAGAATGACCATGTTCTCCTGAGCAGAGAATTAGCAAAAAAGCATCACTTCAAGGACAAATGATAGTGAGGGATGCTGAGAGATGGAAAGGATTTTAGACAGCTTGTCATTTTGCTTGTTTGTATGTTCTTCTCCTTTTTACTGAGTCCTTATCTAATAGCCATGGCTAAAGGAAAGTCCACCTTGGTCAGGGCCCTGGGTAGACAACAGGTGAGGAGCCTAAGGACAACAGGGGAGACAACACAGTGGCCTCAGATTGCTTGCTCTTTGTGCAGGCTGCCCCGGGACTGCCAGTTTGCTACCCTTTGCACCAGTTTGTGCGTTGCTTGCAAACAGGGGCATATGTTGTTTTTGTTATGTAGTTACATAAACTGAGGGCCAGACAGATTAAGGATTTTCCAGTTCCCAAATGTCTGACCACAGGTGGCTGTCTGGAAAGGATGGATGCAAGTGTCGCTGCTCGAAGAAGAGCCTTGCAGAGGGCTCAGGGTGACATCCAAAGGGCTATATGTGCATAGGTTGTCCTATATATGAGACTGTCCCAAGCAAGTTCAGTGTTTACCTATGGCTACCCCAAGCTCGGTCACATCTCTGGCCTTCAGTGCAGACCTCCCCGAGCAGCTGTGTACACAGTAGTCAGCATAGGAATGTGCACGCTGATAACCAAATCCCATCCTTCCCCTCCCTGCTTGTTCTCTAATCACTTGATAAAGGAAACGTCTGTACCCAAGCCATATCCAGCCTGTTCTCCTTACACACAAGGCTTTTGTAGTGCCAAATCTGGGTCTTTTGCTAGTGTCATTTCATAGCACACTTCTAAGATCTCTGTTTACAAGGGTATCTCTTTTCATTGTGCAGTACATGGAAAACAAACACTTAAGGATCATGCAATTAGAAAATAAACCCCTGGCAATAGGACCCCCTCAGCACCACAACCTTTGTGGCAATCCTCCCTCTTTCTCTTGTAAATGAATCAGAAAAAAAATCCTCCATCTGAACCCCACCAAATCCTTCCTTACTCATTCCTCTTCCCCCAAAATGTGGCAGCAGACAAGACAGCAGTTGGAAGATGCCTCCAACTTACAGATACAGAAAGTTTTTTACTCTTTTAAATACTACAGTAATTCACTATTTGAAAGGAAGACTGAGCAATGGAAAAAAAAAATGTCAGAGTTTTCAGAAGGGTAAAGAGACAGTGATTGCAATAATTGAGTATTATTTAACCTACACCTTTCCAAAATATCTGTCTAATCCACTGCTGGGTAATGCAAAATAAAAGTATACTCACCATTTAAAATGATGGCAAACATTACCTTGATTATTCAATAGTGGCATTTCAGGTCTGGCAAGTGAACTTGAGGGATCTAAAAGCAGACGGGAATAGCAAAGACAGGTTGCATCCTCTGTCATTTCCCTGCATCTTTTTACCACAATAAGGTCTATGTTTACAAAGGAAGAGCAAGGAAAAAGCTCCTCTCCTACATGCTTTCAGACTGAAGAAGTCCCCAGCACCTTCCTGAATATCTTTCTTCCACCACTGACCTTCTCAGGGAATCCTGCAGCTTTGTGCTACACCTTTTCATGGGCTCATCCACATTCTTCCCATCAGCTGTGCCAAGGACAGGTTCCTATCATCTGAGGTGGGAAAAGATCACCAACAGTAAGAGACTGGCCATCTCCCCAGAAAATAGCTGCTGGTACAGAGGAGCGTAACCAGCTTAGCATCAAACAGCCAAACCTAAAATTGCCAACAAAATTGTCTTAGATATTCTGCTTACCTAGCCGGGCAGTGGCTGTGTCCTTCCTCCTGCTCATGAGGCTGCCATTAGCCATACCAGTCAGTCTCTGAAAAGTTGGCATATTTCTCTCACAAGCTATCATTTAATGGCAGGAAAATCCTCTGTATCAGAGGAGGATTAGCAGAGATGGAAGAATGTCTGTCCTCTAAAGCTCCCAAAGCAAAACAGGGATTGCAGGCAAACCAAACTGATGCTTTCTCCCCTATGCCAACCTATGCCCCCCCCATCACTGAAAAAAATTTAAAAGATGCAGTCCAAAATTGGACTGCTGCCACAGCATGCTGAAAGTCATTATTCCACTCATTATATAACAGCAGAGGAGGTGAGAGTAGAGGGTGCAGCCTAAATGTGATTATGTCTGGGGGTAAGCACAGCCTTATGGTTTCCCTTCTTTGGGCTCTCCACCCCAGCACAGCTTGGGACCCTCTTCCCCATGCACACATTCCTAGCCCCAGCATGGCTCCCATTTTGCTATTAGAATGCTGGTGTGCTTTGCTTTGCTGGGAATTGCTCCTGAAGAACAAGGAGGTGCTAACAGCACTGGGAGAAGGGTCAGCAAACACAGGAGCTTGCATGCTGTATATGGCCTTGATAATAATCAACTCTGCCCTACGTACAAGTGTGTTTTGCTTGTGATGCTGCAGCTGGTGCATGGAAGTCATTAGGACAGGTTCTGTATGTTTTAGCATTCAGGACGTGAATTGGTTTTTAAAGCCTTTTTCTGACAGAATGATGATGGTTTCTTTGGAGAATGGGAGCTGAATGAGTTATCTCAACCTCCCATGCCTTAGGTAATTGTGTTCACCATGTCAGATGGAAAAATAGCTCTACTCTTTATTTCTAAGTGAATTATTCACTTTTTTTTTTTTTTTTTTTCAGGGAATGGCATACCTGATGAATTTATGCTTGATACAGCAGGAAAGATTCATCTGGGAACCAGCCTGCTGCTCAGCTCTTCCTGAAAATTAAAGCACTCAGCTACATCAGCTTATTTTCTTTTGGCTTTCCCTCAGTCTTAAGGCATCTGACTGGCACCTCAGGAAATTTGTGTCTGTCTAAACAGCATGTAAGCAGGCTGGTGCTGGGCAGGCAGGCTGGAGGGAAGGGGGACAACACATATAGCACTGGTTTTATCTGAAGTGTACCTTTCCCCACCATCTTATTGTACTAACAACCCCCTCCCCCAGCTTTGCACTTTTGCGCTTTGCACCTTGCTGCTTTATAGAGGAGGAAAGAAATTTTCAAAGCCACACACAGCAGTGCTGCAGCCCCCGCCACAGAGCTGAAACTGCTGGAGAGAATTGGCACCAGCTGGGATCTTGCCAGTGCTGGGGCAGCTGGTGTTTGCCCTGAAGGTCCCAGTTCCCAAGGGAATACCAGGAAGCCACAATCTGTCTGATCACAGAAAGCAGATCACCAGTCTTTCAGTCATAAAGAAAACTGGTGGGAAGGAGTGGGGAGCACTATTCCCAGTTCCTTTTCCCTCAACGTTTACCAGAGCCCTAGAGGTGGTACCAGAAATCTTGTCTCTCACCAGGGGCTGTAGCAAGGAGTGGAGGCAGTGGGCAAGGAGAGTGCATGGTACGTGGGGACAATTTAGTGTATGATCACATGGCAGCTCCCCAGGGACTAGACCTGCTGTTTGTTTTGCAAAGTGATAATAAATCTGCACATCAGAAATGGTGATGAGCTGATCAGCACTGAAGCACCAGATTTGTGCTTAGACTCGGGCTCTCCTGTGCCTTGCTGCTCTTCTTACATGTGCATAGTAAGGGACCGGTGGGGATGGGACATGAAGGACCACTGAACCTCAGGAAATGCGTCTGTGATTATCAAGCCACCTCCTGACAGAGGGACAACTTGCAGGACCTGGCAAAACACATCCCCTAAGGAGGACCCTCAGAACCTCTGCTATGTGGCAGTGTTTGTTAAACTAGGAGCCGTTCGCACTCGTCCTGGCTTGAGCTAGAACAGAACTAATTCTGTTCAGAAACCATTCTGCCCTTGTTTCCAATCCGTGTGTTGCTGAATTGCTGTGTAGTAGGCATCTGGCCTAGCAATCAAGACCAGCCCCACTACAGCTTTTTCAGCTGCAGCTGGAGGTAGAAATGCCTGAAACAGCCCATGTCTTGCCCCATCATAAGCCCTCCCACCCTCAGGGCTCAGGGTGGGAAGAACATTGAGGTCACAGTTTCTAGAAGAGTCTCCTGCTGCAGGCAGACAGATGGTCGGGAGCATCATCCTGTGAACAGCTTCAGCAGAGTGCTGCAGGAGCACCAAGCTTGCCACCCAGTGCCTCCTGTGAACTTCTGCCATCTCTTGCAACTCCTGATTTATTTCCTGATAACCTTTGGTCCTGAGAGGGCATGACAAAGTGGAAATGAGGCCTGGTAAGGAGAGGTTTCTAGTCTTCTTCAGTAGAAAAACTTAAATAGCAGATGGTACATAAAGGAAACCAGCATTTATTCTTAAAAGAAACAAACTTGAGCTTTTAACTACATGCTCAAGCATGTCTCAACATGCAGCTGGGAAGCTGCTGTGGCTGACAGGCTTCAAGTAGACTCAGAAGCAACAGACCTCACTACTTCGGCTCTATGCTGTTAATTCTTTTGCCACCAAGGGCTCTTCCTCATGACCTGTCCTGTCCTTTTTAATATCTGGAAACTCAGAAAAGCCAGAAGTCAACATAGTGGTGGAGATGAGCCCAGAAAGCAGAAGAGATATGCCACCACTAAAAATCATAATAATAAAATAAATAAATATTTAGGAAAAAAAAGAAATAAGTGGTTATAACTGATCTTCCACCAAAAGATTTTGGAGAATTCAGCCCTGCTCAGAGGAACCTGCTATGCTACAGCGGTGTGTGCTGGGGTCATAAACCTTGGCACAACTTCATGATCTGGCAGTGAGGACAAGCCTGCCTTGCAGGGTAAGCCTGCGCAGACTCAATGCAAGATCACTTATAACAACCCATTTCTTCATGGCCAGGGGCATTTCATCTTATGGTGGGTTAAGGATCTGGATATAGCTCCTACCTCTGATACACATTGATATGTTTTAGTATGATCACTGAAGACCACTTCTTGCAGTGGTTCATCAGGTTAAATATTCCCTTTCTTTTCAAAGAGTGGCTAAAAGAGCTGGTGGGACTCATCTCACCTAACTGAGAGATGTCTCAGCTCACCTACCTGTGGGCACCATCATGGGCCTCAGCAGGGCCCACTTTCATCGATGGAAGATGAAAAGACAGCCAAAGACATACAGCTTTGGGGAGACTTCCCTGCCATTAGACACCAGTGCTGAGTTAGCTGCATTCCAAGCATCACGTGTCCAGCTGTTTCCACCCAAATGCTTTCCTCCTCAGAGCAGTGAAGAGGCAGAGCTGCTTGCCTGACTCGAGTGGCTGAACATCTTAGCTCCCCTGTCTTTTATCTCTTAAGAGCTGTTTGCAACTGGGGGATTAGTACAGGAGGGTGAGGTCCCTGTGCCGCAAAGCACCTGAGCCCCTGCATTTGCCCTGGCTTTGGTTTCCTGCATTTCTTCACAGGTGGCCACAGCTCGGTACATACTTCCTTCTTCTCACAGCAGCAGCTTCTCCTGTGCACACAATCACTGGGGTGACCTTTGAAGTAGCTGTCTCAGCGTTTCTCATCGTGGCTCCTGTTGTCAGATCTGTCTCATGGGACCCACATTGCGTGTAGGGTGGTCACCCAGCAGGTCGCACTGATGCACACACAGCTCCAGACAGCGTAGTTTTGGGGTGGGAAGGAAAAGTCCTCTATGGTAGGGACTGTGTGCTGGGGTTTGTGACTTTAGAACATCCCACGCCACCACTAGAAATAGTGCTTGGTGCATACATGATGTTGCTGCTTACAGGAGACACTGAAGCAGCTGAAGAGCCAACCAAGACTTAAAGAGCATGGAGTGAAGAATCTTTTCCTCACTCAGAAGAGGACAGCTTTTATTGTTTAGGTGGGGGGTTCATTTTTGTCTGGACTAAGGGCCCCAGACTTTGCTCAGGCAATTAAGCTCCAGGGCCCTGAGGGCATCTGTAGGTGTTATATGGTGGAGGTGTCCCCCCAGGACCTTCCCCTACTCCTGCCCAAGGGCTCAGGGGTCCCATTTCATCACAGCCCAGGGCTATCAATCCTTTCCAAGCCTGGGTGCTGCAGATTGCACTTTGTCACTGGCCTTCTGCCCCATGTTGCAGCCCCATCACAGCCTACCCAGCCCCCTCAGGCTGCTGTACCATCCCTTCTGGGGTTGCCTTTTGCCGGTTCCACACCAGCCAGAGAAGATCCACACTGCCTCAAGAAACCTTCTGAAAAGGAGAGTTACTGTGGTGCTGGCCATGATGTCCTCCCCATGTATCCTCAGCAAGGAGGGCTGCTACCAGCAACAGTGCCTTTGGGCTGCCAAAATGGCCCCTGCTCTTAAGAAATAAACCCATATCACCCCAAAGACCAATTTTGGCCCTTAATTCCCCTCAGCAGCCTCTGATGACCATTTGGGTTTGTTCTGCTGGGTATATATAAAACTGTCCAAGCCTGACCAGCTTCGCTGGCAAGACACAGAAGACCAAAAAACAGTCCCTTTATCTACCCCGTGCTGGCCTGGGTTTGTGTGTGAAGTGCTGCAGCTCCGCAGAGGCTGCCTTGCTTTCCCTCCCACTCCAAGCCGCATCCCCATGGCAGTGCAGGTGCACATGTACACACAGAGGCCACGCAGCAGTGAGCTGCCATCACAGAGTGGTGATCTGAGTGGGGACAGTCTGATCAACATCTGCCCATGGACCGAGCACAGACAGAGCTGGGGCCCTCACAATGCCCAAACTCAGCCTGAAGGCAAAGCAGCCCGGCAGCTGCCTTCACGGCGGAGCTCAGCTGGGTGTGGGCTACCTGCAGGAGTCACTCTGGAGGACTCTTCACCACCTGGTCCCTGGCAGGAGGAAGCAGGGATGAGGCGGCCAGCAGCAATGCTTGGTAAGAAATAGACACCAAAATGACACTTACTCATGGGGAGGGTAAGGAATTGAGGCCAATGAAGCAGCACAAAGGGGAGAGGGTCGAGGGGGGACACACCAGATTTTAAGTCCCAGCCCAGCTGCTGCATGATGGCCAGGCCTTGCAGCAGGAGCAGAGGCCAAGGAGCTTGCAGCTGCAGCTGGAGTGTCTTCTGAAAGGGAATAGCACACTCTAGGGTAGGGAAACTGAAGCAGATGCAGTGTACAGCAAACCACAGGCTAGAGTATCTGTGCATCAGACCAAATCTATGCCAACAGCCCGGGCAGACATCACAGAGACTCCATGTAAAAAGGACAAGGAGCCCAGAGGGATGGAGCATAGCTCCCTCAAGGTCAAATCCTACCACTGCCTGGTGCAAGGGCAGGAGAGAGACCCTCTGTAAGACTGTCCAGGCCACTGGCTTTTCCACCAGCTCATGGGGTCTCTCCCAGCCCACCCTGCAGCTGTGGTTTCATGTCTCCCTCATGCTAATAAAACAGTAACATTTGCAGCAAGAAAGAAACAGTGTGGGCTGCTCTGCAGTGAAGGGGTGGGCACTTGCCTGGGAGACAATTTCCTGCTTCCCTTTGCAATACATGTGTACGGATGTAATGCTGAAAAAACACATCACTGGGGTTACTGGCTGACTCCCCACAATACCCAGAGCAGCCTTGGGGAGGGAGAGGGAAGCAGGACCCAGATCTGTATTAACTAAAGCTGAAGAGGAACTTGAAGCTACATCTCCCACATCTGCACTGTGACTCTAGGCCTCTATTACATTTTTGGGTGATCTCTAAAATTAGTTGGCCACACTCAGATGTCTCATTTCAGGGATGAAGTGCTGCTGGTGAAGCCTGAACAGGGGCTGCATCACCCCTCTTTCTCTGCATGGTGTGGGGAGCCCTGGCCTCTCTTTTGCCTTCAAGCAGCCCTCAGCTCAGTGTGCTGTGCTGCATCACCACTTTCACTGACATGCATCAGAGCAGCAGCTCCTGCTCACACATCCCACTAGCAGACAGGGAAAGTCAAGACCGGCAGTATTTGCACCAGCCAACCTGCCCTCCCTGATGAAGCGTGTCCAAGGATGCCAGTGTCATGGGCATGCGCAGCTGGGGAGCCCTGGGAGGGTTCGGACTCACGCCACTTTCAACAACAGCTAAGCAGCTGCCGTGCCCCAGCCCTTTGGCATCTGCAGGGTCATTTCTATCCTGTGTAATAAACAGGGAGCTGCTTGTCTCCCACCTGACTCCTCATGCCATGCTTTCCACAAGCTGCTGCCCGTGGCAGTGACTACTCACAGTTCCTTGTTATCTAATGGGAAGGTGATGCAGTAGGCACACGAAGGCAAGGACACATCACAGTGAGCTCCACTTCATTCTCCCTTAGTGGTTAGTGAGTGCATTAATCGTAATAAAAATTCCTCCACAGCCATGTATGGGCAATGCATAATCAGTGTAAAACACTGCAAACACCCTTTGAAACAGCCTTGTCTGCACTACACGCACAACAGGCAATATGTCATCCAAGCCAACAGCCCTCCCAGCCCTTGCCAGACACTTTATCTACTGCCTGGTGATTCACCTCTCCCACCTATGTGACAAGATCAGTGTCATCTTCTCCCCACTGTATAGTATCAGTAGCTGGGGCAGGTTCATCACTTACCTGTCTGTACTTAACTTGGGCACTTCTGTCAGGAGCCCACTCTGTAGCTAGGGCAGATACTCGGGCAGAATGAACCAGAAGCTCTGAGATGCTTTGACTGAGGGCTTGGGGGGCTGGGTCTACAACTGTGCGGCACTGTAATTTTTGCTCTACCCATCACAGTACTTTCCCCGACCTGACTAACACTTCTGAATGCCAAGTAACAAGGAGGACTCCATCACACCAAGCAGCTGAAATTACCTGGTAATACATATAAAAGGATAATTTTCTTGCCTGTCAAAGATGCTGGCAGATAGGAAAGGAGCCAATCATCTAATCAGGAATAAACTTCAATAACATAATCACCAGCACACTAAACAGGGGGTTAAAGCAGTACATGCTTACAGATGATATGAAAGATCTGTTAAATTAACTTCTCATCCCTTCCTCAGCATGCAATGGCAATGCATTCAGTGCATCATCAAGCCCAGATCAGTTAAAATGCTGGGCTGAAAACAGAGAGACAACTTAATAGAAACTCTTCATTATGGTCAAGTCCTCCTTCCAGCTACTGTTACTGTACAAATAAACACATACCTTTCACCTGTGCCCCTTCCTAGAAAAGGAAAGGGGCATAAGAAAGACTCCAGTGCTCCTCGCAGCTGTGAGTAAAAGCTTCCCCACATGGTACAGCTCACCGGAATGGCATGAGTTGGACCACTAAGAAAGGATATGTCATGGGTAAAGGACAAAGAAACTCAGGGACCCCAAACATGGAGTACACGACACCCTGGTGAGAAACAGGCATCATTCTGAGGCATGCTGGAGGGAAGGGGGAGCAGCCACTGGGGCTGGGAGCTGCTCTGGGAGCAGCTCACACAGCAGATGGCAGCCATCTGCCACCCTGCTTTCTCCAAATCTTCACCAAGTTCATCTGCAAGGGCGACAGATTCTCAAGACACAATATTGCAGTTACTCAAACATCCACACCTGACATATGCAGAGTTTTTGCACATGTTTAAGACAAGTAGAGCTAGCAGAGCTTGGGGATTGCAGCAGAATGGCCACTGCAGTAAATAAGGACACATATACACCCATATATTCTGCTTCCCACTCGTTCTCTCCCTGTGATTTTATGGGCTCCTGGAACCTCCTCCTCCATGCCAACCCTGGGCATCACAAAAAAAAATCCCCGTGGCCATGTTATGGGCAAGCACAGAAAATCCCCCAAGACTGGGGTTTATTTATGGATTGCAGAAGTACAGCACCTCCGCGCATGCAAAAGGCTTTGTTTCCTGCTTGCTGCAGAGCACCAGCACAGTACTTGAGGGAGATGGGGCACAACAGCTTTTTCTGAGACAGCAAATCAACAGTGATGGAGAAAATAGCAACTCTGCAGCAGGGTGAATACTGTGCTCTCAGACTAGATCAGCACTGAGTCCCAAGCCTAGCCACTAGCAACATGAAAACTCTACTCCTGATAGCTTGATAGCAGCAAAGATGCATCGTGCAAATCTCTTAACCTTTTCTAGGGATGCTGTGCATGTTATGTGGGGTTCACAGGTGCCTGCAGACAGGTGGCAAAAACCCTCTCTGCACTTGTCATAAAAGCTGTGTTGTAACAGCTGCACTGTAGCAACAAGTGTATTGCAACAAGTTGTTTGAGCTACCGTGTCTGATTTGAGTTATAACAGAGAGCAGAGAACATCTGCTTTCCATGTATGGTGGGAAACAGAAAATAAGCGAGGAGGTAAACACCATGTGGATGAGGCAGAGGGAGGGAGATGCTGCACATGCGCAGTGATCGAGCCGAGCTGTGGGAAGTGTGAAGGACGGCTAGATGTTTGGCATTGAAAATAAAACCCACCAGGGCTCTGCAAGACACTGCAGACCTCAAAAAAACAGTCTTCTGCCCAGAATTTCTCACCATGGCTATTACTTCCCTTTGATTTAGACAGCTTTGACATTTCTCCTCTGAGACTTAACTATTTGTGCAGAAGGGACATACTTGGCACATGAGGGAAGGGGCAGCGTGCCCGGCCATACAGGGCTGAACATTCCTTCACCCAGGGGCCTGGCAGCACCTCCAGTGTCCAAAATACATCCTCTCCCTCCTTGGCATTCATGGAGAATTTGCAGCAGCCACTCAGGTGTATTCAGTGACAGCCCATTCACAGTCTCTCTCCTACCAGAGCAATGGGTTAACCAGTGTAACAGAAATGCCTGCCTTGCCCTCAAACAGGACAGAGAAACTTCACTTCTTGGGGCTGCCACTATGATTTTTAATGGTACAACTTAGAAAACAAAGAGCAGACTGTGGAAGCAGTTAATGAAAACACCAAGGTGGGACACCCTCAGCCTATTATGTTGGGTAGATGCTCTGTAGGTGATTTGACAGAGAATCTCATCGGGTCTGAAGGACCCAATGCAGTGCTACAAGTTGGCTGCATGTTGCTTGAGGATCTCCAGCTGAAGGACTACAGCACTGGGCCTCATTTCATGCTGTGGAAAAGAGGAGCACATGCATGTCCCTCCTCCAACCTGAGGGGCAGTAGCATCCACAGGTGAACAAGCTGAGCATCCAGGGCAGTAAGCCAGCACAGTGAGGTTGGCTTGTACCACCAAAGCCCAGATCTGAACACACCTTGTCTCAGACATACACCCCCCACAGCAGCTCTGGGGCTGTGCCGGGCAGTAGCATTTGTGTTTAGATGGCTCTGTTCACACTTGAAAGACTTAAAAAGAACCAGGAGTTAGCCAGGGGATGTCAGCAGCATTGATACTGAAATACCTTGAGGCTCTGGCCCTGAATGTTCAATCCATGAAGGAACAGAATTGTTTGGGGAAACTTGAGGCTTACGGAGCAACCAAGGCATATCTAAATGGATTTATTCATGCATCAAATGTGACTACCTTTCCATAAAAGAAGTCTGCTGGGCGTTTTCCTTTCCTCCATCATGCTGGTGCACGATCAGCCAGCCCAGTCCAAATAAATTCAGCTGGGTGTTTCTGGGGCATGATTCACAGACCTTGCACACCTCCACTTTATTTTATGTATGGAGCTCAGCCCTGCAGCCACTCAGGAGGAGAGCAGCCTCTCCAGCAAGTGCTCTGTCCTCCATCACAGGTAAGGCTGAGAAGAGCATTTGCCATCAGTCCCCTGGGAGTGTGCAGCTACAAACTGCTCCATAGCACACAGCAAAAGATAACATGAGCAACAGCATCTGAGGTTCATACAACCAGCAGGTTTTTGAACGCCTGCCTGACAAACAGTAGCCAAGTTCTCTGCTTTCCACCATATGGGGAGAGACAAATCCACTCCACTCTCTCCCCTGAAGAACTGCCCTACCAACAGAAGCAATGGCCCAGCGTGGATAAAAAAGATACTATCCCCCCCTCCTGTCGAAACCATGACACTGTGCAGTAAAATTAATAAATAATGTCAGCAGGCTTCTGTCTGGCAGAAAGACGCTGAAAGAGGAGATCAGGATTTGCAAACACATGGGGGGGGGGGGGGTAGGAGGGGCGTAGATGGGGAGCGGAGAAGAAACATCGCCTTTTGTTTCCTGGACGGCTTCTTCATTTTACATTCAACCAATCTGTAGATAAAATGCAGAAGCAGCCTCAGAAGCCAAGAGCAGACCCCAAGAAAACTCCCCAATCCATTGTGACATCCCTTGCAGGAAGCCCTTGCTGTCGGAACCGCTCTCAAGGACACTGTCCCTGGACCCATGCCTGACAAACTCTCATGCAGATAAAAAATCAAGGCTCAGAGCAGAAGCTGCAAAGGTCAAAGTTTTGCAATGTAATTAATTTTGGCATCTTGTGGTTTTTTTTCATCTTTCATCTCTCCCAGGCACACAGGAAGTCCACAGCAGAGACGAGGAGGGAACCACCTCTCCAGGAGGCCACTTTGGCATTATCAAACCCCTGCCCCGAGTACAAGGCAACCTGTCTTCCCATACATAAAATGGGAAATGGCAAGATTAACAGAAACCCAAACCAAAAGACATGAGTGCCTGCTTTTGAACAAATTGGACATAAAGGAGACCAGGACCTAGAAGAGCACTAGTTATCAAATGGAAAATTAACAGGTAATTTGTCTCTAATGTGAGCTAAACATTTCAAGGGAAGGAATTCATTAAATAAGGGAATTAAATCACCAAGAATTTGCAGAGTAACCAGTTCTGATGAGATTCAGTTAATGAGATATCTGATAACCATGTCAGTTTGTTTTTCTCCTCTGGACACAAGAGAGATGGAGGGCAGAAAATTAGTGCAGTGCCTCCCCCTCCCAGACTGCAGCCTGAGATGAATGCACCTTACTCAGTCTCAGACTTTTTTCTTGATAATACTTGGCTGAATGAAAAGCAAAATCCAAAAGTAGACCATCAGCAAAATGTAGTTGTTAAAAAAAAACAAAAAAACAACTTAGTAGGTGAGAGAGAAGGAAGTTTCCTTTACAGAAACAGCTCATAGGGTCATGACGCACCCTCCTGCCGAGCTCAGTGCCAAACAAGCAACACAACTTGAGTCGAAGTCCAGTGCCAAAGCTCTCCAGAAAAGAGAGGGGGTAAAAGGTGAGTGTGCCTCCCTTGGATACGTGTAAGGCACGTGGAACAAGAAAAACCTCCTTTTGCTTGAGATCTCAGTAACGTCTGAGCTGTTACTCAGTCCCAAGCAATGGATGGGAGGTTGAGCTCTTGCACAGCTGCTAATAAAACCCAACCCACATAGTGCCACCACGTTCCAGGTTGAAGGCAAGCATGCAACCTCATCTTTGTTTAATTAGCTAGAGTGGCATTTTTGTCAGTGTCACACTTTTACGCAACAGTTTTGTGCCAGCTGCAGGAAAAGAAATGATCTCCAGCTTTGTAGGATGCAGAGCCACACGGGCAGACACCACCTGATCTTTCATAAAGCTTGCCAGCACAAAAATAACTTCTCAGAAACACTTGAACATGTCTGAACAAGCAGACTGAGCAAATAGTGGCTCAGCACTTTGCATCACGGGGCTGCAATCTAGCCTACAAAGCCCTAAATTTGGGGTTGCTCAGATCTGCTGCATCTTCAAACCAATGCCTGAGCTCACCTACTTTCATTTCTGCCATCTGCTTGCAGCATTACATGCCAAATCTTCTAAAAACCCTCCTTACATGCATTTACACTTCAGGGCAGTGACTAATTTATGGCATCTATAATGGGTGAGGCTCTGTAAGTGAAATAACATGGTCAGATCCGGGTGGAACTGGGGAGAGCAGTTATATTTTCTATTTCATACACAAGTTGGTTTTCCACATGTGAACAGAGGCTGAAGCAGGCAAACTAAAAGCTTACAGCTCTCTCAAGAAATGAAATTCACTGTTGCTGATTTGTAAAGTGATTCTCCAGGTGTTAGGATTTTCCCTGACACTGCATGTACTTGCTGTGGTAACACAACCTGATAGCTGAGACATTTTGCAGTTTATGCCTGAATGAAAATAATAATCAAAAAAGCAAAACATTAAAGCTGTCAGTGTCTGTTAGTGAGTTCACATTACAGAACAAAGTATTCTCTCCTGGAACATGATGGGTCTTATGCAGATTCAACTTCTCTGGGTGACGCAAATGCTGTAAAAACAACTCTGAGTCATAGAATAGAATCACATACTTCCCTGAAGCCAAGTAAGGACAGAGCTCAGCCCACGAAGCTCTGACTTCCCACTTTCTTTGTAGTAATAATTTTGTTTATCTTCCCTTCTAAACTATACCATTTGCCTTGCTCTCACTGCAAATCTTGCATTTCCTATCCCTCAAGCCCGTGGTTGGTGTAAATAGTGGTACTGTGAAAAACAAAAGTCCTGTCCCAGCACCTGCAAGGTCTAGCATAACGCCTGTTATGTGCTGTCTGGGACTTGCTTTGCTAATTGGTCTATAAGGAACCTGGAAAGCATTTTCCCGGACTGGCTATAGTTTTATTTTGATGTGTTTTTCACCAAGAGTTCCTTTACAGCCCATAAGAGGCAGGCTTGGGTATTTTATGAATGCAACACAGCAGCACATGAAGAGCACTTAATGCCTTAAGTCTTCAGAATGCTTTTAAATTTCATAATGCAACTAAATTGTTTCATCACCAGATTTCCCATGCACCGAATTTGGCAAAGACTTGTGCAAACAGGCTTGCAGCATATAAATAAAGCCTTTGGACTTCATCTGTGGGTGGTGTAAATCATCATCACTCTGCTGCTGTCATTTTTGCATCAGCAACTGCTGAACTTTCCACTTTGAAACCTTAAGGAAATTTTATTAATAGGGTGTGAGGTGTTGCATTAAGAAGTGTTGTATGTAATAAACAAGATGTGATATATTTGCACTATATGTAGGCATATTGTTTTATTTACTTTCAGCATTGCTGATTTTCCTTCTCTCTGTCTTGACATAATCTGTGTACAGGAGCTGAGTGACTATGCTGGAAATACAGGCTGCAACATTCACAGGGTAATGCACCATAACCTTGATCTAACTGTTTGTGGCCTTACTAGTTACTAACTATGCTCTTTAGGGTCCGTCCCATTTGGAAGATGCAGTGACATACCCTTGGCTATACATTTTGCAAAGCAAAAGACTCTTCAAGCAGGTGAGAATGCAGCAGTGTGTTTGCACATTTTTGCTGCCTGATGATGGACAGACAATATGCTGGTGCCTGATTAAGATACACACACACGTTCCTGGGTACTGAAGCCATTAACACAACAAAGCAAAGAAACACTCCAAGTGTGGGATTCATAAATCAGAAATAAACTGTGCTGTGACCAACCACAGCTTTAAGTCATCCCTTGGCTGCTGCGCCGCAGCTTCAGCCAGCCAGCGAGTGCTTGCACAGCTGCAGCACTGCCTCAGCCTGCTGTTCAGCAATCCTTCCTTCTCTTCCCCACACTTATGTGTCTTCTGTCTTCCAAGTTACCACTAGCGACAGAATATATTTACTGAATATAAACAAAGTCTCCAACAACAGAAGAGACCTCATGCACATTTGGCGTTTTTGTGTTTAATAGCAACATTTATGGTTTTGAGGCATGTCTTTCCACTGATGTTTTATAAACACTGTAAATTCAGTCTAGTTTTAATTCTGGGTTTTTTTTTGTGAAAGGTCTACCAGTTCTCTAATGGAGGCTGTCTCACCAGCACGTTAGTTGATGAAATGCAAAAGAAGTGATTTATTAAGCCCTTTTAAAACTCCTGTATCATTAAATCCAATGTAGTGCAAACATTTGAGAACTATTGAGAAAAAAAATATGTCTCTATTAAAGCTCCAAGAGTCTTGTCTTTTTGATTAAGGAAAAGCAATTTTATACTGCTGGGACCTCCCACACCATATTCTTAATAGAGGAAAGGCAGGAAATAGTCTATCTAACACTTTCCATTTGGGTAGGAAAAGAAACACTTGAGAGCTCCTTTATATATCATAAGATAGATAAAAGGAAATTACTGAAGTTTTTACTTTCTCACCAACTTAAATCCACTGATAAGCCTGGTAAACTCAATGCTTTCACCTAGGACTTAGATGTCCACATGAAAGGATACATGAAAGTTGCAGGTAAGCACCTCTAAAGAAGGGGCATGGTTAGTACTCAACCATCCTGGCACAATAGCTGTAGTGCTGTATGTGAGCTTAAACTGGGGGCACAGCAGTGACTTCCACTTGGACAAACTGAGACATGTAATTCTACAGTGCAGTACTATCTACAATAACCATCAAGAAGATTACAGAAATTTCCTCCAAAAACTGTCTAACCTGTGCTTTCATAAACACACCATCATGGGGTTTGTTGTAAGTGCTGGCCTTTCTTTTCCATCAAAAGGAATGTTTTATATTTAGATTTATACAAATGGGCTGCACAGTAAATTGGTAACAACCCTTTGCAGCCCAAATATTTGGTTCTTGACCTGTAAATAGACGTCACGATCAAACTTGCCTAGGAAGGTCACTGGAGCACTCTGCCCCTATAAAGCTACACGTAGATGTATCCTATTTTTAGCCTTGCACGTAGAAACACTGCAGTACAAACAGCGACACATTCCCAGGCTGCCAATGGATTTTATGACCTTTGCTTTTTGTCTTGCACCTCCTGCTTCTCTAATTCATGGCAAAAGTTGTACTTCCAACTCTCAGCTACAGAAGACTAGGGGTGATATGTTCACGAACCAGTGAGGCTGGAGCTGTCAGAACTGACGTCAGCATTGACTGTGTCATTCTGAAGAGGGCACTTGTTACTCCTCCGGTCAGTCACCAGACCATGGTGTGCACAGTTTCACAGCTGTCACGATGAATATTTTAAACAACTGGTTTTTTGCCAAGTCAGAACACATTCACAAACTGAGAGATCATCTCAGGACAAAGCCTGTCCAGGAAAAAGCCTGTTTCTATTTTGGCACTGCAGCTTGGAACAAGAGGGTACAGATCCTAGGACTGTCACAGCTGGAATCTGTTTATGGAGGAGGTTTAAAACACAGACTTCTTGCACAGGTTTCCTGTTATCCCACAAGTCCATTGATAGAGGTGGCTGGCATGTGCACTGCCACACCATCACACCCTCCAGAGGACAATCACATTTGGGTCGTAAGTAACTAGCTGAAAGGACACTGGTCCCACAACCAACAAGGTGCGACGAGGTATAAAAAGATGACCCAGAAGTTTTAGGCAGACAGCATTTCTCTGATCTCTTCAGTCCAGAGTTTAGGCAGAAGTCCTGTGGTGTTAAAGTCCCTGAGAAGAAGGTGAGAGACAATGAAACAGGTGGAAGACATCTGAAGCCTGGGACCAGAGCAGTCCTCTTCTTTACACTAGCTGTGCACTCAGGGGCCTCAGATTTCCTCTGAACTGCTTAAGTCCATCAAAATGTACAGGAACACATGAGCAGCCATAATACGTGTGACACATGACTATACACCAACACATAAAAGCTACATGGAAGAGTGAAAGGCTGTAACTGAACATGCAAAATCCTTGCCCAAGGCAAACTGTATTATGACCAGTTGAAAAGGAGACTGCTATACTGTTTAAGTGCCCAGTTCCAAAACTAATAGCATATGCACTCTCCCATCTGCAAGTTGTCAAGATCAAACAGGCTCAACTCTCCGGGCAGTGGGATGAACAGAAATACCAGAGCTTTCATATGACTGGTAGCAAGTGCTGCTCAAGGGACCAGGCTGCACCTGGGAGCAGAGTGACTGAAAGGGAGAGTAGGTAAATTCTTCCCAACCCTCCTGTACATATAGCCTGCCTTTAAAAGGAGGAAGGGCTACTCACAGCAGGTAGCAGGTATCTTTACTAGCAAGCATGTTCATGCAAATAAGTACAGGTCTGTATCTGGGACTGCTAAATTGGATTGCAGGTCGGGGGGTGGTTACAGATCTTAACATCTTTGATCAAAACAGCACAGTCAGGAGATATTGAGCTCTCTGAGATAGATTAAAGATTAATGTTAAAACTTGGAGCATAAATTAATCTCATTATAGGCTATACTGGGTTAGAAATTGAATTAGTTTCTCATCACATGAAAGGGGCTTGAGCATTATCTCTGGGATTTTTAGTGTTTCCCACTAAAGGGCAGTAGTTCTACATTATTTAAGTCAGCTAACATAAGCCTGCCTCCTCTCTAACCTGGTTTACTGGCACTTCACAATGCAAATTTGCATCCTGTACCAGTTGGGCTATAGTGACTTAAAGCAATATGGGTTGGAAATGTTTTGACTCTAATGTACTCCACTCCTAATGTCTCTTGCCAATCAGCAGTCACCCTGCAAAGCCTAACAGCCTTCTTGACTGCACTGAAATCACTATTTCCTTACTCCCTATTTGCTTCTTTTCCAGTCTGATCTGGAAAAACCTGGACATTTTTCCTGTCTGCCTGCTCCTTTATTAATACTGTAATATTATCCTACAGGCATGCTGGCCAACATACTTGAAAACGTGTTCTTAAAGTCACTGGTGACACAACATACAAGAAGAACAGAAATCAAACCCATCAACACCTGCATTTTAACTGCTGCTTTGCTTGCATTTCTGTGTCCAGTGCATTCCAGGCCAGCATTCCAAGGACCTCTCAGTTGATCCCAGTGGAACAGTGACATGGTGGGAAAAAGCACAACCTGCTCCAGATCTATTTCTGAGGACAGCACCACAAGTTAAATCAATCTGTGTGGGAGGTGTCACCCCACAGCCACAAACCTCCCCTCACCTCCCAACATGAGGTAATGCAATTCTAATATTCAGGAGAGACAACAGGAATGAAGGGTAACACCAAACACTCTCAAATTAAATGGCTAAATAACCCCCATATTGAGAAGCAAACCAAGACATTTCTATAATGAGAGAGGATCAATCAAGTGATATATAAAGATGTTCAAAGGAAAAATGTGATATATAGCTTGTTTGCTGGGGGGACTCTGGGAAGTTCTACGTGGAAAGCCCAGGAAAGACATTCACCACTTCAGTCTCATGGCATTTTTCTCACTTCAGCTCTTGCCAGCACTAACTTATCCAGGACATTTTCTCTACCCACAAAGCTGATCAAGCATATCCTTCTGCCAGCCTGCAAGCATCAGCAGCCAGCTCACACTAGTGCCAACATACACAGCTGCCCTCTCTCCTACCTCCCCCACCAGCATCTCCACCATTCCCCGTCTAGCCCCCCACAGCACAGACTCACAGATTGCAATGCAGACTGTGATCTGTTACACTCTTCCCAAGTCTTTAGAGCAGGAAGATCCAAAGCTTTGATCCCATTCCCACTTTGCTGTTGATGTCAGAAGGCAAAGTCTACTCCACAGCTTACTGCAGCAAGGCTGAATTGCCCTATTTTTCAGTCAATAAAATATAGCTCCCCTGGCTGGTGGCAGACCCGCTGAAACCATCATTTGCAGCAGCAAGGAATAATACTGCAAGTAACCACCTGCTGCCTTCAAGACTTAAAAAAAGACCTGCCCTTCAACTAAGCCCCATGAAGCAGTGGAGTTCTCAACTGCCCAATGGGAACACAGAAGAGGTAAGAGCTCCTGAAGTAACTTTCTTCCCACTTAGCATCAGCAGGAAACTCCTTTCACGAAAACAGCAGTGAAAGTGCACCCAGAGCCAGGACGCTTTGGAAACACTACTGCAACTGTCTCCTCCAAGCTGGAAAAGTACTTTGTAAAAGCATTAATCGAGATGATGTAACTCTAGTGTAGGCCTCAGCAGAATCAGCTCTGTATAGCACAGAAAAGGAGACAAATGAACCTGGAGTTTAAAGGTCCCCTTCTGTTCTCAAAAATCCAATAAATATTTTCTCTACAACATTTCTGAGAGCAGGATGGGGCTATCAATCAGATCTACAATCCATAAACTGATGCCAACTTTGTAAAATGAACACAAATAATGCAGTGAATAACAAGGCAAAACCGCTGGCAGCCCAGGTGCCCCTGCTGCTCGCTGGAATGAAGCAGCTCAGCCCAAGGTTTTTATGGTCAGATGGCACCCACACACAAGCCCTGAACCTACACCACCCAAGGCTGAGTCAGTGACATGTGGTATGAATTTTGAGTTGTGCTGCAACAAAGAAAATGGCATCACACACTGATACAAAGTAACAGTAGAGATGCTCTGGAACTCTTCAACAAAACTGATTTGTGGCCGTTACAAAATACTGATACTTCAGAAAACATTTGTAAGGTGGGGCCATCATGAAAAGTGGTTCAGAATTGTCATAATGGCAATCTTGTGCATTCTTTAAAAGTAGAATATTTTTATAATTATATTTAGAAATGAAAGCTTTTTTAATAAAGGAAGCAATACAACAAATAGACTGAGTTATCAAACAACCCAGAGTTAATGTTACATGAAAGTCACTGCTATTTTGATCATATGCTCTGTGTCAGTATAGAGGAGAGGGGAGGAAAAAAAAAAGAAGTTGAAAGATTCTATGGAAAAGGAAAATCATCCCGTCCAGGTCTGATTTTAATAATACAGCATGCTCTAGTAAAGAAGAGTAAACATAGCACACAAATATAAACTAGCTTCTTCCTTGGTTTGGAGACTATTCAGTCACTGCATTCTAGTATTTTTATACCACTGAAAAAACAATAGTTAAAAAAAAAAATCCAAACAACTTCTCAAATACAGCTACAGCTTCTCCCAAACTGATGAGAATTCAGATACCAAGTAGGTCATAAAGCAATTTTTGACGACTACACGCCAATTTGACAGCCACATCCACTTATAATTCTGCCAGCTACTGCTCTGGGTTAAAAGAATTCAGGGGCCTAGAGAAGCTATGTTTAAATAGCCTACAGTAATAATTCTGCTGAGATAACCCTTGAACAGCCATCTTCTGTGGCTCAGGCAGGACCTATTACTTAGAAGGTCTTGAGCAGCCCTGCAAACCCTTCGTCTGGAGGCATGAGCTTGCCACCTGTAGTCACACTCACCCCTAAAAGGAGACCTTCACCCTATGAACAGTCTAGTCAAGGCAAAATGTTGTAAAGTAGAAATAGGGCTCTGGGAGCAGGAACATGAAGGGAAACAACAGTAGGAGGTTGGTGACTTTTGAGAAAGCAGGTGGATCACTGCAAGTACTCAAACAAAGTAAAGGTTGCAGATGGTGGCCAAAGAGCTTAGGGAAAAAAGGGTTACCTGGTTCAGAAGGATAAAGACAGACCTTTGGGACTCAGAGGAAGTCACAGGGGTTTTGGCTTAGTAAAAAGAGTCAGGGAAGATGCAAGGAAAACAAAATAGTTTTAAACCAGTGGGACAAATGGTATAAACACATGGCAATAAATGGCTGCTGCTCCTGAACTTCATGGCTGGCAATTTAACATCCCGCTTAAATAAATACTAACGGAGGCAAAAACTAGCACAGAAATAATTTCTAATCATAGAACCTCTGGTGATTGCAGAAGGAAGACCACTCAGCTGCCAAGGTAACTAGGAAACTGTGCACCATAAAAAAAGTGGATTTTCAATTGAACCATCCATGTGGAAACTCATTCCTTGTGCCTAAGCATGATGTATGATATTCATGTAATTCTCGACATCTTCATCTAACCTGCTCTTAAAGGTCTCCATTGCTGCAAGTTCCACCCCTGATCCAATGCCTTCAGATGAAGAGCTGAACCTGAGGTAGGGGTTAACCTGTATGTGGTGTCTACAGTCTGTCCATGTAGGCTTGAATTGAGAAAAGATGCTCACATTTCTAAACCAAAGTTGTACTCTTAATATTAGAAGAATTAGTCAAAGCAGTATGATCCTTTCCTCACATGGGAGTGAGATTCTGGTATCAGAAATAAAAAGCATAAAGTTATTTGACTTCTAGTGCATCCTAGAGAGAGTGCCTACTGTGTTAGCAAAAGCATCAGAATGACTGGTGGTTATCGGGTAGACATTCTTTGAGCACACTTGCTTAAGCAGACATCATCAAGGACCTAGAGGTGTCCTCATGGTTCCATTTTGTTAAGACATTCATAATCCTACGGCACAGCTCATGCCAGGAGATGCAGCAGCATGCTGCAGAGTTCACCTTTATTTGCTACTGGTTATGGGAATGCTGTCTTGTACTGCAGTATACACTGAAACCTGTCTCCATGTCACGAGTGGTTCCTGTCAAGTGTGTTTCAAAGTCATGATTAACTCCTCTAAGGATGCCTCAAAGTTTTCCAGCAAGGGAAGAAAGGGTACCTCACCTCTGGTGCTAAACTGAAGACCATACCATTTCCTCCTAAAATCCTGACAACCAACCATAACTTTGATTCCCAGGGAGCTACTGCTAAAAGAGTAATGACTTCCAAGACAAGTGCAATGGTTGCAGTCTGAGTGTTAGCTCCCTTGCTAAGACAGAGTGCCTCACACTGGTCCTAGCTTATCATGAAAGGAAGCTGATGTTTGCAATACAAGAGCAAACTCTCTCAGAGGAGACCACTTGGGCTTCTGTATTCTAAGCCAGACACTGACCTCTTGCTTGACTGCTTTGTTTCTGTTTCCCGGCAATGCTGACCTCCCTCTTAAAACACGAGACTTACTCATGAGAAGTACTGCAGAGGCACTAGTGGTTGCAGTGGGCCTATCCTTTTAATTTATCCGCATAAAATAGGCAAGTACTTGAGTCCCTGTGGGTATTAATCTATTTTGTCCATAAAGTACATTGTGACTTGACAGTGGTCTAATTATCAGATGCCTCATCTGTTTAAGGAGCAATGAGGAGAATGTATTCTTTTTCTGGACCAGCTGGTATAGTTAGAAAACTCAGGTGAGCTTTCAAGTACATGGTCCCATTATATTCTTAGACCCACACAACTTAAATAATATCATTAAGTACATATAGAGTCTTTTCACACAGAGAGTCCATAGTGTATCTTCTCCATACGCAAATGAAGAGAGAGTTGGAAGAGAACAACAATGAAGTACTCTATTTCCATAAGCCAGTCCTCAGATTTCAAGTGTTTTCACATTTCTTCAGAGAACACTTCCCATGACCTGAATCTCATCTCTAAGCTCAGCACACAAGTGGTATATAACAAAGACTTTCAATTATGACTCTTGGTCCACTTAATTTCTGGCCATTCCTTCCTTCTTTGTAAATAGCCCCAAGGGTCTGTTTCCCTTGCTTCACAAGACATGTTTTCAATCACATGAACCTCTGAGATCTCAAGCACCATCAGAAACACTGTTTGTTACAACTGCAAGAAGCAGCAGGTATTTACCAAAAAAAAAGACAGAAAACAAAGTAAACAATAGAAGTTAAGATTAGAAAGAACAGAAGTAATTATTTAAGAAATGCTATCAGAAGTCTCATTTATCTGTCTTGTTATAGTAAAATAATCAAGGAGCATGCTGTCTTGTTATAGTAAAATAATCAAGGAACATGCTAAGGTGTCCCATGCTTTTATTGGGCAGTGAATTATTTTTTTTAAATCTGAATCTACCTGCAAATTATTAAGTAGAAACTACAAGTGCCAGGTAAGATGACAGATGAGATAGGATAGAGCGCTGCAGTCCTTGATTGAAAAAGTCAATGTCTTACACTGACAGGATAAACAAGAGATATGGAGAACAGTTGCAACATGATGATGTGACCCAGAACAGCAGCACAGCTGGGAACAGATGCCTTGTGTCTTTGCCTAACCCTTGATTCTGTTTTCTCTTCAAATTTATCACTACTACTTCTTTGCCACTGAGTCATCAACTGAAGGAGGTTAGATAAATTCCTTAGCCACTGAAAAAACTCTGGTAGTCAAGTCCCTCTTTGAAGCAACACTGTTGCATTTTCCACACTGAATATCTGAGTACATCACACCGACACATTTCTAGAATTTTACTCCAGACTGTACTTCAGCCTTCCCTGGAAAGGCTACAGTCCTAACCTATCAGAGTGTGCCCCTTGATGATAAACATGGAGAAACCTGAGAAATCTAGATTGTATAAGCATCGGTGGGCACAAAGTTTTCATCACACGAAATATGTTATTTAGCACTGTCATTGTACTGAGACACCTACAGCTCTTAAATCAGATTCAGCACTGTGTAATCCGTGCTCTGAACATAGTGAATGTCTGTTTGGACAATGTCATTCCTTTAGCAGCGATATTTTTTGCTAATAAATGAGATAAGCATAGTAAATTTCCCCTGAAGTGGCAGGACTGTAAGTGAACCTATTCTTGATAGAATGAACAGTTCAGAGCAGGATTTCAGTTGCTTAGAAAAACCCTCTGCAGAGATGACTAAATATACAACAGAACCTCCTTCCACCCTTACCATGAAATGGGAAGGCAGGACTTTACTCTCCTTTAGCCTTGACAAGAGAAGACTGAGACTACATCTTATCAATGCTTATAAATATCTAAAAGGCAGGTATCAAGAGGATGGGGCCAGTTTCCTTTCAGTTGTGCCCAGTGATAGAACAAGGGGCAACAGGCACAAACTGTAACACAGGAAGTTTCTCCTAAGCATAAGGAGAAACTCTTTCCTGTGAGGGTGATGGAGCACTGGAACAGGCTGCCCAGAGAGGTTGTGGAGTCTCCTTCTCTGGAGACTTTCAAAATCCGCCTGAACATGTTCCTGTGCAACCTGCTTTGGCAGGGGGGGTGGTCTACATGACCTCCAGAATTCCCTTCTAACTCCCACCATTCTGTGACTTAAGAGTTCTCTAGCACTAACAGCCTTTCCAGACCTTCCCTAAATAATGCCATGAACTTCAGGTAGCAGTGGAGGACTACATTACAGTAGATCAGTAACTGGACAAAGACCCTATCACCACTTAAGCTTTATCCTGGTTTTGGCTCTGGTCCAGGCCTGCATTAACCATCAGCAAGTTACTTCAGCTTGGTAAGTAATATTTCTGCGAGTGGAGGGTAATTGAACAGGTCACTTTCTAGGGACTACTTATGCGAGTGCTACGTATGAGCAATGCTACGCATAATTCAAATGATTCAGCCAAGGAACCACCCAACCAGGAAGCTGGCAGAACCACAGATAGGTAAGTTTCATGAACTATTTTGTCATCTCTATAGCCTTAGCAACCTTCTTTGCGTCAAAAATAATCCACTTAGGACTGTCCTGTGAGGCTGGCTTCTATGCTAGAGCAACAGATCTAACCAGGTTCACTGGAATGGAAAAGCTCACAACAAAGGAGCAAAACTATGGACTTCTCCTTTGCTCTCCTCCTCCAAAGGAGGAGATAACACTTAAGATTTGTAATTCAATGTAGCCTGTAATAGCTTAACTGCAGGTTAGTTTCATTAAAACATTGATCGATAAAGCAACAGTGAACACTGCACTTGATGAGGATTCACAGAACAGTTTTAATGAGGTAGACAGTGCAACTTGTTTGACCGCCCCAGTGAGAGCCTAAGCAGTGTCCTGCTTGTGCAAGTCATCTCCTGTACTCAATCACTGCCTAGATTTTATGCTTGCACCTAACAAAACAGTAACCACATTCCCCTAGTAAACCCACTGCTCCTGCAACCTTTATGAAAATCCCCAATAAGACATTCAGCTAAATCCCTCCTCCCAGCCCTTGCCACCAGACTTAAGTGGATGTTGTTTCAAGACCACTGCTTATCTGCACAGGTTACAGTAACCTCACTGGGAGAAACAAGTTTTACGATAGCCTTTTTCTGTAAGCTCTGCCACTACTGGCCTTTGCAGCCATTTACTGTATTAAGGACTGACTTCACTGCACACTTTGAAAGGCCTGATACAGCAGTTTCAAAGAAAAATCAGTTATTTCACCACTTCACCTCACAGCCCTTTTCTTTACCTTACAATTTAGGATCATTTTTCTCTACCCACTCCCAAGTCTTTTCCTATTTATCACAGGGAAAAATTAAGCTGCCCAGTATGCTAGTAAACACTGAAGTACAATAGTTGTCATTCCTACTTCTGCAGGAACATGTTGTGTGCTTCTCCTACCTCCCCACAGCTGCACTTTCCCTAGTAGCCTCTTTTCAGCCTCATACCACCAGAGTAAAAAAATGCTTCCTTCAGCCTCAATGAAAGGCAATCTTCCCAAGTATTTCTGCAGCACATTATCAGCGATTTCCTCCTTCAGTTTGCACTGGGAGCTCCCCTTGCTTTACAGTAACCAGTCTACTGCCTTTTCCACCCCTGGTCTGGAAAGCACTGCTCACTAGTCCAGCTGCTTCACTGTGCTCCTGCAGCTTTACCTGCCCCATGACTTCTGCTACACCTGTGCTTTCTCCAACAGCCTCCCCTAGCACCAAGTCTCACGCTCAAGCATAGGATGCAACCTTTAACTCCCAAAGCTTGACTTCCACGTCCCACAGCACACACTTCACTCAGTCCAACTCTGTGGTTCTGTATTTCTATGACTTCATCTGCACAATATGGAGGGTGAGGGGCAAGTGGAACTGACAGGCTAGAGCTTTTTGAAGATACTTAAGTGCATATTGCACATCCAGGGACACAGCATGACAACACAAAGCCCTGCATGATGAGGTTGATAATCAGTGCAAGTCTAAAGCAGGTAAATTGAGTGTGGTCCATGGTTAGTGTGCTCAAAGCAGATCTTCCACCCAGCTACCCTGGTAAGGAGCACATGGATCTCTTCCTTTCCCTCTTTCTTTACCTAGTGGGTATATAAAGTAGGGCAGATTCCACTTAGGGACATGCATCATGTGGATTAAGGGCTGCTACTTGTTCTCAACCCCTACCTACCATGCACTTGACAGCAGATGTCTGCATCAGTCCCCAAGTTATTACTTTCTCCTCTATTCACTGGGAATGTCGAGTTTGCTGCCTTTCAGCACAGAACTTTAAACCCAGGCTGTTCCTAAATTATGTTCTAACTGAAGCAAGACTTGTCTAGCTTCAAAGGCAGACAGGAAGCATCCAAAGCTGTAACTTCCACTGTAAGCCCTTATGTATTCCAGTACTTAACCTCACTCCAGCCTCATTCCAGTTCAATACCATACTTAATTTTTCCAAGTCAAACTGGAGTGAGGGGTAGTCACATGCTAACTGGGGAGAGAGGGCACACTTCAGGAAGAGGACAGATACCACACTTCTCCAAACGATCCCACATGCTTGCTTCCAATGAGGCTGCCTAGCAACCATCAGCAGGCAAGATCTCAAAATTGAAGCGGTCTACCGTACCTTTGCCCATCTGAGCAATCCAGCCTGGGTGTGCATCCAGTACATGTTAGTTACGCTGTTACAGCGAACTGTAGTACTCCTAAGGAGTTGTCTCCACCTCTGTCCCACCATCTGCTTTGTCAGCTTCTCTAGCAAAGCTGTACATGTATCCAATATTGTGGGGCACAGGTTAGTTAAAAGGTTGTGATGCTTTAAGCCCCAAGCTTAGCTGTCATGCAGAAGCACGCTGACACATACCACGCTAGATTGACCTGCTTTCCAGAGTTGCACGTGAATGAGACCACTTGGGCTACAGATCTTGTAAACCAGAAAAGTGACACTTCACAAATGAATAGACTGTGCAGTTCAACTTTTTTATTTTAATAAAATCAAGAATATGCACAGCACATGCAGTGCTAGCATCTAAACTAATACAATAAGCAATTCTAAACCTACAGTGACTTGAAGTTCAATTTTCACATTCAGCAAGTTTAAGTCCATTCTTGCATATTGTTTTGAATCCTTTTATCTGAACTGAAAATATTGCTGGCTGATAAAACTTGCTAAAATGCACAAGTCACTGATTATGCCAATACAACAAAGATAACCACATGTTTGAGGATTGCAATGTGCCAGACATTCACTGAAAAAAAAACCACACAACTAAACAAAACTCACGCAACAAACATCTGAGAATCTGGACACTTCACATCAGTGTTTAGAAGTGTTTCATTAATATCTTAAGACAAGTGTATCAAAACCTTGGCATGTTTAATTTTAAGTTGCCAATTTTTGTTTTACTATCAGAAAGTTATGGCTACACTGCCAATGCCGGGTCTGCTCAATTTGACTTAAGAGTTTAATATGACTTAAACATTAAAAGCTCACACTACCCCGAAATATATAATTTCACGCATACGGTGACATTCAACATTCAAGTGCCAGTGTTTTTGTACTGTCTTTTGGTCAAGTTTCTTTAAACTTTCAAAGAATCACTTTTAGGCTTACAAAAATAAATATTTGTCAAAAATGTTCAATAAATATTACACAAAACTAGCAGCAAAAAGTATCTAGAAATCTGTCGTGTGCAAATAGTTTTCTTCCCAGCTACCATTCCCATGGTCCCAAATAAGTTTTAGAATCTATTTCCTTCTCCTTAAACAAGCTGCGTTCAATCTCCAAGAGACAAAATAAGATTGGAAGTTAAGGACACGCACACAAGACATATATAAAATTCTCTGAATGTGCAATAAAAGAAGTATTTTGTAAAAAGTTATGGGCAAAATGTACAAGGGCCTAAACCTAGACTTGAAATAGCACCATAACAAATGACCTCAATACTGTCAAGTGCACCTACTTAATAAAAGTTTTAGAACAAGGCACAATACACTTGAAAAAATCTATTGCACTTTAGGAGATTTTTGCCATTTTCCTACGCCACTGTAGATAGTTGTTAACTGCTCTGGCCACAAAGTCAGCACAGATATTCCGAGTGGCAGAGGCATTTTTCTGGTGGACGATACTTATCTTTGGCCAGATTTAGCATAAACAGACTATAAATACAATGGAAACCTATGCAACTAAAACTGACTAAAACTGCACTTTAATAGCAGAATTGAAACCTTGTGCAGTTTATGTACATTTCCAACCTCTGTGATCTCAGGTTTGTTTTTTACTCTTCTGGAGCCATTTTACAAAGTCTACAGTAAGCCAGTTTAACATCTCCACGCAGCTTGAACAGAGTAATGTGAATCTGCATTAAAATAAAGCCTGCTGCATAATTCTTCCTGTTCATACCCTCTTGACCAAAAAACATCAACACTAGCATGCGTTATTAGACCAAAAATTCAGTCAGGCCCACAAGGAGGACCAATCACTGCCATGGTCAGCCATTCTACCATTTCAATTTCATATGGCAGGCATTTTTAAAAAGTCTAAATAGATGAATTCTCCTAAAAACTATTTCAAGTTATCAGACCTTTAAACATTCCCTGTAATGTTCTGCCCACATTTGGCTAGCTCACATTAATGATCTGCCTAAATATTGAAAAAGGAATTGCTGTATTTACTTGCATTAACTTCAAAAACAGTGCTTTTAATGTATGCATGTATCCATACATCATCTCATCATGACTGGAATGGCTTATTAAAGGCTATCAGGTTCTAAGTACCTATCCAGGATAGAGTGAGCAAATCAGAACTTTAACTTAGTACAGTTTTGCCACATTAGAAACTAATTGCATTGATATGCTTCAAGATGTTTTATTTTTCAAATCTGCAGATACCAAAAGCCCTAATGCAGGCTACCGCATAAGTTTTTCTTTGTAATATTATGGATGAATCAGTGATTCCTGTTTAAGTTGTATCACACCTGTGTGCCAAGGTTTGATTTTAGCCCAAGTTCAGTAATTTTTATTTTGTCAAAACAATTGATATCTTGAGCATTACTGAGCCAACAGGACATCAAAAATAAAAGTTGTCTAAAGTTAAAGGCACAGTACATTAACAAACAAATGATCCTCAGTCACAAAATCATAAATGCAGTTTCTGGGTGGGGATGGGTGGGAGGGGAGTTAATCCTGACTACAGCAATAGAGTCTTCAAAACCACCTTCAAGATACGGCTACGTGTTCCTTTATTTCCATCTTGTGACCTTGAGCTCCCTTAAAAAAAATTTCAGTGGAGAATCACAGCTGGTAATGTACTGCGAGTTCTTGAAGCTACACAAGGTATAGTCTGGCTAAGTTACATGTGGTTTCCATATTAGCTTGTTTGGTAGGATATCTGCTGCAAGCAGATTCAGTTGCCCCACCAGTCAACCCCCTGGGAGTTATAGTTTCCTCCATATCCATCACTGTTGTAGAAGCCTCCATAACCACCACCTATGAAAGGCAAGAGAAAGTGATGCTTTATTAACCCACTGAAGACTTGCACCATCACAACAAGAAAACAGCCCAAGGTACCAGGAAGAGGCCTATTGTCTACTAAAGGAAATCCACCCAGAAGTACTGTCAAATGCACAGATTAAAATGCTGGGAAGATAGTAGTATAAAAGTAATCAGACAGGTAACTTGTGCTAGCCTACATCCAAGAATGATGCTGAGGCTTTGCAAAACAAGCACCAGCTGGCTTCATATTTTAACATCACCTCTAGAAGTTTTACTAGAGCAAGTATTTTAGATCTGGTTTAGTATTTGACAGCACGGCTTGCACAGTTTGTTCTTACCTCCAAATCCTCTGCTGCCACTTCCTCCACTGCGGCTGCTGGTTGATCGACTGCTGCTAAAGCTACTGCTGCCAGAACCACTGCTTGTTCGGTAGTCTCTGGCACCAAATCCTCCACTGAATCTACTGCTGTATAAAGAGAACAAACATTTGAGTAAAGTCACTGGTATTTTAAGCACCACAGACAGATTCAAGTTTCTTCAACTCTGGTTACCAACTACAGCCAGTCGACAACCAGTACAAGTGTTGAGTTCAGCACACTTTATAAGCATCTCAATGCTAACTGGAATGAATATTCAAGATGGCGAAGGAAAATTTGTTACTCAAGTACAGCCATGTTGAACGTGCCAATGTTACACTAAAAAACACTATTGGGTCCTGGTACAAGGTTTGATACAGTGCATCCTCTGCTCCACACAATTTCCAAACATATCCTAATGTTTAAGTGATGAACTTATGACCATCTCTCATAATGTAGAAGAGGATGATCATTTTACAAGCATACTTTCAAGGGAGGGAGCAGAGGTGGAAAGAAAACACACCACCAAAACACAAAGAAATTAGAATTCACACAGTCCTAACACCATATAGTTAACAGCATATTAAATACATTAACAGGAAGGGTTTCTCCTCCCATGCCTTTAAGCTAATAAACACAGCTTTGTATTACCCGCTTAGAAAGCATTTTGTTACCATAGCAAAATGACTTTACAAGTGGCTTTGCACTCAAGTCTCCCATACCACTCCTGTTTTCTGTCAGGAGGCATGCCTAAACATCAAAATAGCTGCTTACGGTATACCTCTGGCATATGCAGGTATACATTTCTAGCAAGTATTTTATAAGTGCTTTCAGAGTTAGAGACATTTCTGCTAGACGCCATTCTACCTCAGCCGTATCTAGTTATCTGCTTTCAAGAAAACTCTTACGAGTTAATTGCCTTAGAAGACAGAATGAAACCAGACATCAAGGTGTTACCTCCTGACGCAGCTAACTCCATTTCTACTATACTGCTTTGTTTTCTAACTACATTTTTGTACTGAAACAAGTCACAGAACTGCCTCTCACAATGGATTAAGTATACATTTAGTCAAAGTTGTGACCATTACCTCTTAGATCGTCCACGGCTGCCACCTCCTTTGTGATGCTGTTCATAAGCCATGTTTTCCAGCCAAGATGGTACTTCCTGCTTAGCCTCAACAAGAAGATCAAGCAAGTCCTTGGTGATGTTTATGTTCCTCTCATTGAAGAATGAGGTGGCAAGACCTAAAGTAAACATTCAGTTTTAGCCCCACACACAGCAAGTACAGCACTTTAACCCATCCCACACTCCACTTGCACCTGTGCAAGTACAGTATCAGGTTCCTTATGTCCAAGTTTGAGAATACTAAAAGTATCTGAAGAGGAAGCAATTTAAGACCATTATTTGGGTACAGCCAGTCACAAACGTACTGGCTATTTACTGACGGGCACAGAAGATACCAAGCTTACATGTGCTATCAGAGCTTTTTAATAGCCACAAAAGCACTACCTAAAGGAACTGGATACTTTCCATGCTGGTTAGACAGTAATGACCAGCTTCTGGTCACAGCAGACAGCACATGGGCTTCTCTCCAGTACTTAGCTGCTGCTTGCCAATACTACACCTTTCAACTCAGCTATGAAAATTCTAGATGATACTTACCAAGGTTTCCTACACGTCCTGTACGACCAATACGATGTACATACTCTTCAATGTCACTGGGCAAGTCAAAGTTTATGACATGCTTTACATTTGAAATATCCAGTCCTCTTGCTGCTACCTGGTGGTTGTAAGATTAAAAAAAGTATGAGAATGCCACAGGCCAAGTAATATGCTTACTGGCTCATGCTTTGTAGATTTCACTTACTGCTGTGGCAACAAGGATTGGGCTTTTGCCCGAACGGAACTGGTGCAGCGCTTCCTCTCTGTCTCTCTGAGAGCGATCTCCATGTATACTTGTACAGGCATACCCTTCATGGTATAAGAAGTCCTCAAGAGCATCTGCACCCTTCTTAGTTTCCACAAACACCAGCGTCAAGGAATCTTTGCCTAGTAATAATTAAACCACAGATTAGCAGGAAAGCTGCACCAATACTTACCTCCACTACCAAGTAAAAGGTAGTTTAAGTTCTGTTCTTGTATATTCTAAACTGAAGACAGTGGAGACCTCTCTCCCTATTTTGTATTACCAGAAGAGCTGACATCAACTTAAAACAAACATTTAACCAGCCTGATACCTTCGCAGCATGTTAAGGAAATATCCTTCCGTTCACCTACTCAGTAGAAGTGCTTATTACTTTAGACTTGTCTGATCTGAATTTTGCCTTACTTGCTTATCTGAAACTGGTCATTACCTGTGGCATTTAGCAGGTCAAGTAGAAATGATCGTTTGTCTGACTCTTCCACCCATACTACTTTCTGTGTGATATTCTCAGATGTAGAGCCTACTCTGCCAACAGCCAGAAAGATGTATTCATCAAGGAAGTCACGAGCAAGCATCTAAAAAGACGGGAGGAAAAAAAAAAAATCATCTATATATTCATCAATCAGGACTTCCCCCTCCTTCCAGAGATGAAATTAGGCTCTATTAGCTGTTAAAATACTTGAACTTTTTTGAAGTACCTGGATTTCCTTGGGGAAAGTTGCACTGAACATCATGGTATGACGAACTCCCTTCGGTGGCATAGTATCTTGTTCAACAATTCGACGAATTTGAGGTTCAAACCCCATATCAAGCATTCTGTCTGCTTCATCAAGCACTAGGTACCTAAACAGTAACAAATAAATATTATTCTTCAGAGCTTTTCCTTTAAGATGTAACTGAGCACAGACACCGGACCACAAGCTCTCAACTAGCTGTTTACACAGTTTGAAAGCTACAAATTTAGTGTCACTAACTCTAAATCTCACTCAGAAGTACAGTTTCTAGTCATCATCTGCACACAGACAAGAACACTTTGCTTACTTGCAGAAATCCAGTCCAATCTTTCCCCTCTCCATCATATCAACCAGCCGTCCTGGAGTTGCTACAAGCAAGTGACATCCACGTTCCAAGTCACGTATCTGTTGACCAATGTCTGCGCCACCGTATACAACACAAGGACGAACTCTGGAACGGTATGCAAACTATATAACAAAGTAAGTTAGCTCTAAGAAAAACTGTACTCAGGCAATTTAAAAATAGTGAGTTATATATACCTTTCTGGCTTCCTCATAAATCTGCACAGCCAGTTCTCTAGTGGGAGCCAAGACCAGTGAGATTGGGTATTGCTTACGGCGCCCATACCTTCCGTTCTCCTGAATAAAAAAAGGTTAAAAATATATATATATACTTGGAATGAGTAACCCAAATACAATAGCACTTTAGTTACTATAGACAGTATTGAAGAGATCATGGCATTTGTCTTAACGAGAAAAACCTCATCCGAGACAACTTGTTTAAAGCACTGCATCTGAAGACCACCCTACTACAGTACCCAAAAAGTCCTAGGTCGATTAGCATGTTAACAGCAACATAGCTGCACAAGCTTCTTCTCTATAACCAGTACTGTGATCCATAACTTAAGGCGCAGAAAAGTAACAGCCATAAAACCTATTACTTCCTACCCTGAAGTCACTACAACCTAAAGCATGTGTGCCAAAGCAGGTTTTTTTTATAGCAAGCTATTTTCCCCACTTGTCTTTAAAACTTATGTGTACAAGTATTTTTGTTGCATTTTTTCCTCTAGTTAATCATATCACCTCTTTAGGTAGAAAAAAAAAAAGTTCCACAGCCTAGATTTTTCAGGGAAAATAGCTGAAGTCTTCTAGAAGTTAAGAAACCTGCCTATCATGCACAAAATAATGATTTTGTTTAAGCCAAACTATTGTGTTTGTGGCAAAAACACACTCTGGTCATAGCTCTTCCTGGACAGGGTATTTTAAATACTTGCCTTCATAGCTCTCAAGGCATCACCAGGGCCATCTGCATAGATCTGGCTCAGTATCGGTAGAAGAAATGCAGCCGTTTTCCCAGACCCTATTAGGACACAATTCAGTATTAGTAGTTATTTTCAGAGCTACCATACTGTCAACTGTAGTACAAATCCTGTATCACTAGCATATTCACAGTAACATCTGCACTAGTATATGGCTACTATGTGTGCCACTGGAGCGAACTCCTTAGCCACTAGAGGTTATCTACAAAACTCAGGACCACAAAACCAAAGTGAACATGACTTAAGCCATTAAAAATTCTTAGAACACAGTAAATCCAATATTTAAGGAAGCTGCAAGACTCTAAAGCTAATTAATTTCCAATACCACAAGTATTTCAGTATACTCTAAAAATAGTGCTGCCTCACAGACCTCTTACATGCAGCTGAGCAACAGAAGACCCTACTCCTACTGAGAGAGACTAAGCAGTAAGAGTTACTAACTTACCTGTCTGAGCACAGGCCATCAAGTCTCTCTTTTCTTTAATAATAGGTATTGCATGTTTCTGAACTGGAGTTGGACGAGTATAGCGTGTGAGCTCAATGTTTCCCATAATAATTTCTCCCATGTCAACATCGCTGAACTGCAAGATATTTAAAACAAGTTCCCTTCAACCAATGTGGAACACACCATTCAGTCTAAGAAGTAAAGTAGCTTTTGTTTCACCTCTTCCTAGAAAATTTGCCTATTAAGTTTACAGATTTTTGTCAACTAGCTCCTGGGTATCTGGAAACTACTCAGTCTACTCACGTAAGTGATTCTTAAAAAGGCAGCCAAGCCTGAAGCGCAGACTACACTAGTATACTATGCTTAGCACGACAATACCTATGCTTAAAGCAGTTGCTCCAAGTAGCACCTCCAAGCACTACTTCTTCTTTAAGTGTTTAAGATTTCAGACAAATCACAAAGAAAGTGAGCTACAAATATTAACTGAACAAGCTTTCACAACTTCTCCCATGTCTTAGTTTTATCATATGGACCTTTCTTCTGCAAAAGAGCTTAGATATAACAAGAGCATTTCTCATCTTCCCTAAACAGCACATCAAATTTCACATGCAACACAGTCACTATTAGATATCCAAGTAAAACAGATTAAAACAAAAACAAACAAAAAAAAAAAAAAACCACAACAAACCACCACACCAACCAAATAAAATCAACAAAGCACTTACACTTTCAATATGTGGAGGACAGTTACTGCCTGTTGCTTCAACAGGAATGTCATCATATTTCTCAAAGTTAATGCCAGTATTGCTTCCTGAAAATAGCTCTCTAAAAACAGAAGAGAACATCTTTTACTTGCTGAACATATCAACCAACTCCGTGTGTGAATTTATCCTACTCTATTACTTACTGTTCCAGGCGTTCACTTGGGGGAAGAGGCTTTGACCAGTCATCTTCATCTGATTTGTCAGACCAGCGGCTATTCCCCCCACGGTCAAATCTACCAAAGCCACTCCTGTCATAGTCGCCACCTCTTCCACGCTCTTCGTATCTAAACACAGCAAGAGTATCAGGCCACCATTCCTGGGCAACAGGATTTTTTTGTGCTAAATTAAAGCTATAATAATCTAGTAGTGTATGTTCTGTACATTATATATATGTAGTAGTGTACAACAATATAATCATATTATCTGTACTAGTTTCTTGACCTACAAACTGCAAACTCTTTAGTCCCAGCCACTGGACTACATCATGTTATTCTTTGTCAGACAGGAAAGCTTGCCATTTTTTCACAGCTCGGTTTAGCTTAACACAAACTTTCCATGAAAAAATTCTGCTTGGTTAACAAATGTAAAGAATCAGTCCTCTGCCAGCAGAACTGCAATTCCAAGTTGCTCAGTCTTCACTTTTTATTGTGGGGAGATCTGCTTGTACCTCTTAGGAGACACAGTTTGTACTCCCCCACTTTCTCTGTGCCTCTTTTTCCATACATTTCCCACCAACCACACAGAACCCTCATATGCTGTGATTTGCATCTTTATTCCCCCACCACGCACGTGGCCAAACTAAACACCTCAATTGCAAGTCACATTATTATTTTTAAGAGGGAGCTCACCTGTATTTACTGACTTGGAAAGAAGGTGGAAAAAGTCCTTACCTCAACTGCTTAGTTTTTGGTCTGGTAAATCATGTTTGAGAAATGTCTGGATACAGGACTAGCGTCAGCTTTACTAGTCGATAAAGGTCACTCTCACCACACTTGTGCATACAACGCATGATGTGTGTAAGACTGATCAAGTAAGGTAGAGAACCTGCAAGAGTCTCACCCAGTTTTATTAACTACACTTTAAACAACAAGAAAAAAAACACCACATGGATTCTGATGTATTTTATGTGCTCCCAACAGCTCTTCATGTTTTTCTGTAAGTAGCCACCCTTCTAGCACTTTTTGTGGTGAAATGGTTAAGTCTGCGAGTCATTACAGCTGCAGCGAGTGACTGGTGGTGGTCTACAAAGCACATTTTACAAAACATGCAAGTTTCCCATCCTTGAACTCATGTAGTTTTGAAACCAAAGTATTCTCTCTCTCTCTCTCCTCCCCTCCCAAGTTGCTCCTACCTTATCCTGTTGTTCAAACACAGAACCCTTGATTTTCACATCACAGTTGCAGGTCCACTACTAGAACTGAGACAGACTCTGTATGCACCCCACAGACAAACGAGTACTTGCCTTCCTCCTCTTGATCCATTTCCACGGTCAAAGAAGCTTGATTTTGCTCCACGATCAGACCGTGCACCAAAGCTGCTGTATGCATCCTTGTCTCTGCTGGAACTCCAGCCACCACTATCAAAACCTAGTAGAGAAAGACATTTTTAACATATGTTACATGGTAAAGGCTTTTAAAAGAAAAAAAAAATTTTGTCCAGGAAGTCTTCACCGGAAAGATCCACAGGATAGAAAGGCAGGCACTTGTTCAAGAATGGAAGAGGTACAGATGTTAAGACTTATTCAGATAGGCAATGAGAGGTGTTTAAGTCCGTATCAGACCTTGCCAAACCCCCTCCACTCATGTACAAGCAAGCTATTTTTTTAAAATGCTGCACTTGCCTAGCTTGAATATTTAAGTTGCCTACTCTGGAAATGCAGGTATCAGAAGAAAAGAGACTAATCTCATCTACATTCTCTCTCCTATACAAATCCTTGACAATGCATTTAGTTTTTGTGATGTTAACAAGGCCTCTGGTGACACAAAGGGTATTAGCCCTTGCATTAGAAAACCATATGGAAGTCAATGTTTTGCTCTGTGTAAAGTACAACTACTTGATCTACACAGATGAAGACAACAGCATCATGCAGAGATAAGGACTGTGGTGTTCTTCACAATGAACTACCACAATGAATTTTGCCACAGCACTTTTATATCTACCTACAGTAGATGCCTACTTAGGTAGGTTAACTGAAAGGAAAAGGACAAAGTTTAACAGGAAGTACAGCAGCTTGCCCACATCATAAAGTAAGGGGGTTTTATTCAGCTACCAGGGGTTGGGAGGCAGGAAGAAACACAGAGCATTAAACATTGCTTTGGTACTAGACCAAGAATTTTACAATTCTGATTCAGAATTCCAACCTTCCCAAGTTTGTAAACATGACCCAGAATCTCAGCTACAGCATTCTGGCAGAGAATAACTAAAAATTAAACAGATAAAACAATGTCATTTGTTTTAGTGAACATGCTTTTGCCAGCTGCACAGCACAAAGTTAGTGGAGACCTATGCCCCAGACAACAAAAGCAACTATAAAATAAAATTACTCTAAAGAAAGATGTTGCTCTAGGCCCTATGTTCCTGGAAAACCTTTGCTACAACAATTACCTTGCTAAATGTTTTCTACAGAGCATCATTCCCCTTCCCCCATACTTTTAAAAGAAATTTTACTCCCCAGAATCCAGACACATGCTAATCACAAGGGAACTGTAAGAATTAGCATGATAGCTATAACTCAATTGGTCTGACTGGAGCAGACAGAAAAAATTAATCCCACAATCACTTCCCAACATAATGAAGTTATTTGTAGCTTGTTTAAAGGAACTCAGATTTAAGTACGAGTAACTTTCAAACCATACTAAAAATACTGTGATATGTCATCCTGCCAAGAGATCAAACAGCAGCAGTACTGACAGAGCAATCTTCAGGAAGATAGAGATGTAGTTTCTCATAAGTGAAAATAGTGGGCTGACTCAAGAGTACTACATTAACATCTTCTACAAGTCTGAAAAGTTGCAGAAAGAAAAATTTTGTACTCCAAATAGCATACAAAGTAAGCTTACTCATCTAGCTTATTACTACACTGGTTTCCAAAGCTGGTACACTGCCATATTTTCCTTGAAGTAGGGCAGCAACTTCTAGACCAAGCCTGGTAACAAATACATTATATATATATATATACACACACATCCTGTTTGCAAATTAGAGCCCATAATTCCACTTTGTTTGGTATTCCTTGTTTGATTTTACTTGTGGATACAACTGAGGTCCAAGCCATACAAGTCAATCCAAATTAGCTGAATTCATCAAGGCTTTCCTTTTTTAAAAAAAGAAAACAAAACAAAAAACCCACAAGCCTGCATAGATTCCATCCAGCACATATTCCTCACCAAAAGCTTAAATTTGGATTTCAGTAAGTTAAACTTCCTGAGCAATTTCATAGTTCTTGCACCTATGAATAGAATTGACAATGCTTCTCCTCAATCAGCATATGAAGTTGCATTTTATAATGCTCTAACACCAATCATTGTCAGCTTACTTGAAAAGCTGTCACACACAGCAGCAATCATCCATTTTCTGATTACTGGAAAAGTAGTTCGAATCACAGAATACTTGACATTGCAAAAGACCCCTAAGATATGTTCTTTAAATAACCAAGAACTGCTTCCAGGAAGTTTTAACAGGAAAATGACAACAAGCTTTACCATGATAACAGCTGACAGTCCTATCTACGTAACAGACCATGACATGAACTCAAGGATAAAACTATTTCTTCCTATATCAAATATCTCAAAAAATTAAACTGGAGTTTGGTACCAATTACCATAAATGGAAAAGAAATCTATAAGCAGCGGATGTCCACCAGCCAACTTCTAGGTTGTTTACTACTTCCAAGAAGCCTGCACATTCCTCTCAGGGTTAACTAGTGGATTTCTTGAAAGACTGCTCACATTTAAGATTAATGCTATCAGAAACTTCAAGAGTACTGAGTGGCCAACCAGTCCCTCAACTTTTCCCCAGAACACTCAGTTCTGGTAACAGCTGTTTATACTTGATGCTTTAGGCCACACTTCTCTTAGGTTAAAGAACAAACAAACAAAAAAACTACCTTAGACATACAGCAAAGATTGATGTTTCTTTCAATAAAATAAAATTGGAATGGAGAATTTTGCATCTAGTCTGATTTAAAATTATACAGTTCCAGGAGTATTATGAAATATAGCAGTATATACTTCAATATCCTCTTCCCACCCGCTCCTAAGAGCCCTCTTGCAGTACTGAATCTGTTCCAAGTGCACTACAGAAATAGATGAGATTTAAGCCTTTCCAGTAGGAAAGCTGAGAGCATTTTAGTTTCTCCATTCCAGTATTTCAGTAGCTGTTATCTTTGTATCTTACCAAGAAATGTCATGATTTACTTCTTTGAAGAACTCCATAAAATTTTTTCTATCATTATTGTTTAGAAAAATCAAGTGCAAGATATGAAAGCAATTTCTCAGGAAACCACTCCTATGATCACCACTGGTCATGTATTTCATGTTTCATGCACCAGCATCCACATTTCCTTCCACAAGTACTCTCGTGGACTTCCATAAAAACCACAACAAGCTAAACCAGAAAAACATCTGTTTTGCTTCTCATGCTCCCTAGTTATGATCAAGTTGTGTAAAGCCATCCATTCACTAAATTAATCTGTTAATACTTGTTCATATTAAGCAACTGGTTTTACAATGAATTCCACTTCATAGTCACTAGCAGAAAAACTGGTATTGCCAAAGTACATTAAAGCTGCTACTGAAGATTACGGAGATACTCCAGTGAAGATGGAAGACTCCAACTTGCTTCAGTCACAGTTAATTCCTTAATGAGATACAGAGGACATTTTGCCAGTTCAGTACTTAACTCAGAGCTTAGAATATAACCTGGCAGAGGAACCAGGCACACTAAAAGCAAAAGATTATATTGCAGTGCTTTGCACACAACAGTCAAGCAGTCTGGATAATCAATCACCTTTAACAGTACTGTCAAAGCCTTTAACAGTATGTTCCTAGAGATTCAGAACTAGGCCAAGACCCAGTTACACATGTTGCTAGTTATTTCCAATACATACCCTGTTTTGAAGCTTCCCTGTTCCGCAAGTGAGGAGGAATGTATCTGCCTTCTGAAGGACAAAAGAAAGGTAATGTCAGAAGACTACAGCATTAGCACCTTTTGAGCTACTCATCTTTCCAACAGCTTTTGCTTCAAAAAAACATGTCTGCCTCAGCTTTAAGGCCTCTTACATGGTCTTTCAACAAAAGCCCTTTAATACAGGATTTAATATCCTGCTCTTAGAGGACCAACACAGTGAAGATTAAGTTCTTGCATATTTACTTAGGTAGCTACCCTGTCTGGGTTTTTTTGCAGTTTTTTTATTTGCTTGGGGGGGGGTTGTGTGTGTGTGTGTGTTTTGTTTGGGTTGTGGGGTTTTTTGTTTGTTTTTTTTTTTGGCGGGGGGGTGGTTAAAGGCACAACTATCTTGCCATTTCTTTGACTTAAATCACACATGCCCTTTACAGACATTAGTGCCTGATGGAAGCCTGTCTTCCTAGAACTTGTTGATTTAACCTGGTGCCAAATATTTGAGCAGCTTTAAGATTTTTCACTGTGTCATTCAAGCACTGGCACTCACAGTATTATTACTACCAGTATTTTTCCTTCCCCTTAAGTTCAACCATCCCCCCCTATCAGTTCAGCTCAGGCCAAAACAGAAGCCACATGTAATTGCCTCTGAATAGCATTCTTCATTTACAATCCAGAAACATCTGTCTGCTAAGCAACATGAATCAGAATGTACCAGACACAAGATGAATGTTAATTCCTGGAAGATTCCCCTCTCTTCATAACGTACTTAAGCCTTACGTGTCAGAGAATGTAATTTCTATTCAAATTATTTAGTATTAGTACAGTTAACTATTAAAAGTTTTACCTTCAAACATTTTTTACTATAGCTGGATATATTAAGACGACATCACACTTCTACCACCAGCAGTGGCCTCAGTTGTTTGACTAGAGGCAACAGAACATCTAGCACAAAATTGAAGCACTAAATTCTCTCTAGTTAAGTACTTAAATTTACACATGCTGCAACTACTAACTTAAGTGCTCCGGTCTAAAATATACATTGCTTTTAAAGCAGGCCTTACTAGCAACCTCCTTAATTTCCCCATCAGCCTCTGTAACACCTGGCTCCAGAAACTGCTTTTTACTGCTACTAAGCCCATGTGTTCTACAACACTGTGTTTATAAGCTTGAGGACTTGCATGTACTTACTGCTTGAAGAGCTTCCTTCACTCTGAGAGTCTGAGGAATTCAAGTCTAGACCAGAAAACTAGAAAATATAAAACAAGCAATTAGCATGTTACAGCATGAATTTATGCAAAGATACAAACAGCCCTTTTACTTAAAAAGAAAAGCAGTGTTCCAACAAGTTACTGCTGCAAGTAAGTTTGTTTATAGCATCAATTACATCTCCTGGAAAGGACAAGAGCCAAAATCATAGTTTGCACTCAAGTCTGTACCATGTTCAAGTGTCTCCACACCCATCATCAAACCTGGACTGCACAAGGAGCAAAGCCAGAGGAGTATCTTACACCCACCAAATCAAATACCCCAGACTTCTACTTCACACATTATATGCAGACTGAAAAGACATTTAAAACTGCCTTTCAGCCCACTCAAATGCATTCTGATTGAAATTAATGAAAAATTTAAAGTTTTTGTTTAGGTCTACAGAGACTACAACCCAAACAACATTAATCCAGTTGGTCACTTAACTTTCAGAGACCCAGAAATTTCTTTATGCTGCATTAACGCTACGGAGACATTATAGTCTTCATGTTTGAAGGAGCTACTGTCCACAAAACATTAGGTGACTACTTCCCACAACTACTTCAGCGAATACAAATTTTGGTTTGCTTTTCTAAACTTCATTTGCAGCCTTCATTGTCACCATGAAGTCTAAAAGGTATTTCAGTTCAGGCACTACTAGCATGCAACACAACTGGGTTTTAGGTCATGGAATCATTTCAGCAGAAGACAGTGAGCAACTCACAACGCTTAAACTCCAGCTTATGAGAGTTGTTCACGTCCACGGCAAGCTTAAAAAGTTACTTGGGAAATAAATAAAAATACTATTAAATACAATTAAATTTTATAGAAGACCAATTTGATAAAATTCCAATATGACCTCAATCTATCCAAACATCCCAACGCACTGTCCTTTTAGATGCTCAGTTGTGCATGCTGCCATTTGGGACATTCAGACTCTTGAAAAATCCTCCCACAGTAGGCCTCATATCGTCCTCCTTAGAGCTACTACTTAAAATTTGATCTCTTCAGTTAATCCGAGCATCAACGTGAGGCTCAAGAATGACTGTTTTTGTTTGCTGTTCAAATAAAAAAAGTGGTTCTCCAGAGGCAGTCACCGGAAGCAATGCATAAATCTCCTGCCACTGGACCCCCACTAACTCCACTGTGGGGTTAACACTTGCCAAAATGGGATCTCGAGAGATGGCGCAGCAACGAAATCCGGCGCGGCCGCCATCTCAGTGCGGCGGCGTAGCCGGCACTGGGGATTG
>JANHFX010016084.1:0-31772 GCA_027560015.1 Chloroceryle amazona
GTTAAGACTAATTTATTTTGTTACTGTCATTGTTTTTATAAGAAATTTTACAAAACAAACAAACTTACTTTCTTACTGTTTACCTTCATGATGACATTAGGAAAGCAATACAACCTTTTCCAGCACTTACTTGCATTAACATTCCTGCTCTGGCAGTTTGTGTTGGGTGTACTGCCAGCAAATTAAGTTGACTCAAGTGTGGAGTGGTTTTGCAAAGTTCAGCACATGAAGAAATGTTTGGTGCTTGCCAGTGCACTGACCATAGCAGCGTGGGCAAAAGGGAAGGGGTGACTCATGTATGTTTGGGAAGTGGGAAAGAGAGTTTGCAATTGTCTTGAGAACAAGCTAAACGAGAAGAGATGATGAAATGTAGGGAAAGCCAGACAATGTAAGAATGGGAGAACAGAGAGACTGAGGGGTCTGCTCTGGCTGTTTGCCCAACACTGAGTCCTGAGTCAGAACTGGGAACAACTGGATGTTATTGTGGCTGCTGGTCAGCAGTTTAGTCATCTGAAGTTCCTGTAAGTTACCCTCTCAGTTACAGATTCTGAGGTATGAGCTGTATATGACTTAAACCTGACTGACAAAGTTCAGTTTCTGACAAGAATGGCTTTTAAAATGTATTTTTATTTTGCAGCTAAAATAATGTGCATCTATGCAGGATAAACCTCAAAGTTAGGGCAGGTTGCTGAAAGCCTTGACCAGCTGAATTTTGAAAATAGCCAAGGATGAAGATTTCACAGCTTCTCTGACTCTTATTCTGCACTTTTTGAAAAAGTCTGGCTGTGTCTTCCTCCCCTTTAGGTAGCAGAGGACTTATTAGATTCCTCCTTGAGTTTCTCTTTTTTTTCAGGTTAAGCAAAGGAAGTTCCCAAGCATCTCTAGTCATAGATTAGGTGCTTCAGCCCCCAGACCATCTTAGTGGGTCTTTACTGTATGTATTCCATTTTTTTCAGTGCCTGGTAACTAGGAGTCCAAAGATGTACACAGTATTCCCAGTTTGACCTCAGGAGTACTGAACAAAAGGGGATAATCACTTGACTTGACCTTCTGGTTTTGTTCTTAGTCCAAGTCTATGTTGATAATCTAGTAGTTTGTATAATATGCTGTTCATATTGTCTCATTCTGTGTGCACACAGTACCAAAAAATAGCGATATGTCTAATAGTATAGCTGATAGGAGGGACATTGGAAGACATTCCAGTTTGTCAAAACCCAACTTTGCAGAGTTCAGATTGCATCTGAAGCTGATAGTATAACTTAAAATATCACTTCATACCAAAATTTTTACACCATTTTATGTGGCATAAAGGTCCTTTTTAATTTTTCATTATTTTGTTGATATGAAGACTTTAGGAGATCAGAACTGTGCTATCCTTGTATGGGTGCATTAAATAATATATGGTTTTCAATTATAAAATATGTTCTGAAAATATATTCCATAATATAGATAATGAGCACAAATAATGGCAACAATATTCATCTACTTTGAAGGTTGCATTCTGTCAGAGAATTTTGCCCATCTTGCTAATGTTGGCATTTGCTAATCACTATACTTACAATCATTTTAAAATGCATTATTGTGTAAATACAGTTTTATTCATGGAACGTCAGGCTCGTGAAACTTCCCCCCAATTATTGTGTAGAATATTGTGTACCAAGTTTCCCATGTCTTTTCTGCATTCATTATACTTTTCCCCATAGCACGTCATAACTCTCCACTTGGCTGGATTTCTAAAAAGTCTTTTACTAGTGTTTGCTTTTGTTTTTCCTTAGCCATGAAGGTCTTTCAGTCCATGGCCTGAATCAATAAATTTAATTGTTTCGATTAAACTTTTTGCTTCACAATTACTATTCCTGGTTTGTCATTTTTTTCCTCCTGCAGAAGTGTGCTGGGAAGCTCCCAATTCTACCATAATGCTAATTGAAAATTTAAATTTAAGATTGAGTGGTGGGTGGATCAAAGATGAGATTGTACCAAGAAAGCAGATCATTTGAAATTGAATGGACTCATAAAAAAAAATGGACTTTCTTCTGAAAATGGAGATAAACAAGAATTCAGATTTTGGACAACAGGCACTTCTGTATCTATAGATCAGATAAATTGGCGTTGTTTACATCCACTTGTTTAACTCCATGAAACTTCAAAGTAGCAAGAAAGCACATAGAAACTAATGTGGAAGAGTCACCAAGGTATTCCATACTACTAGCAATCATTCAGTCTTTTGGTTATATTACATTTTTGTTCATGTATTTTGATAAACATCTTTTAAAAGCTGAGAGCTTACAATAAAGATATTTTAATTGGTAAATTATAAACAATGTAGATTATAACTATAGAATGACTTCAACAGCATCAGGAAAAAAAAAGTTAAGATACTAAATTTAGCAGTTCTCCAAACTAAATTGACAGACTAAATACATAGAAATACAGAGCAATGATAAGTGAAAATCCTGTGATCTGGTTATATCTTAGGTACAAAACTGCAGTTGATCACTTGTATTACAGTGTCTAGAGGACAAGCATGAAGGAGGATATGTCATGATTTCTTAAAATTGCTACTTTAAAAATTTACACCCGGCTTTCCTATTTCTGTATTGCTAGTTTAATATATTTCTTGGGAAGGGCTTTTTGTGCAGTTTTGTGAGGATAAGAGGAATTACTCAGAATCAAAAAGGTTAGTTTCTACTTTTTTTAATCTTGGAACTGGAAAGTTATTTGTTATTTACAGTTTCCTTAGAATTCATATACATGTGAAATCTTTCCAGCTAATTTAAGAACTTGTGAAATATTTGTCCACAAGAATTTCAGCCTTTGTAATTGGCTCTAAGCTTCCCAAAGCTGCAAAATTAAATTATTGCACTATTTCCTTCATTGAGTTCTTAATATTCCAATTTGAGTAATAATGTTATTTACTGTAGTTTATCTTTGTAAGCAAAAGAGCAGTATGATGAACGTGTTTGTTGAACAGAGTAAACTGATTTGAAGCACTGTATTGATCAGGATGTGGTCATTATCAACCATAATCTTTGGAGGGGAAGAGCAGTTAGTTACTTTCCCTACTGACTCCTAACTTTCTAAAAAATTACATGTATCAATATAAATGCTGGAAATTATCTTAAAGGTGTCTAAACTGAAATTTACTAGAAATGGATATTTACTGTCATTTCAATAAACCTAAATGGGGAAAAAGTTTAAGATAATCAATGCATAGAGCTGTTAGTTACCATCACAGTACACATTTGGCATGTGTAGGTAGGTATATGTACTTCACCTTCCTTTGATCTTTTATTTGTCAGTATTACAAAGATACTGTAATATTCTAGTATTGCAGTATTGCAGCCCCCTAAATTTTGATGACACTAATCTTCCTCTGGTGAAGCAGTCGTGTTCAATTAAATCATGTTGACAAGATCAGTGGAAATTATTTGGCGAGCATGGCTTTAATCTTAAGATTTAAAGAAAAAAAAAGCACCACAAAGATAACTATTAAAATTAGATTAAGATTCATGGGAAATTATATCAAGGACAAAAACACCCTTGTATTTAGTTTTCTATATGAAGCTAATTTAAGCATAAGCAAACAGTAAAGACCGTTCATTTTAATAGTGTTTTTGAGCAAAGATGACAGTATTCAGAAACAGTTCAAAGAGGTTTTTGTAGGTTGAAATGAAAGCTATTAAAAAAACCAAACAAAAAAAAAAACACCAAAACAAAACCAATGACAACAAAACCACCTCCACTCCGTAATCCTGTTTTTACTTATCTAGCACAGCCGTGGTTAAAAAGAGGTTCTGTAAAATGTTTTATCAGCTCTAACACATTTTTTTTTATTCTAAGCTATTGCTGACTAGAGTTGCCTTTCTTTAGTTTTGTAATGTGATGGTCAGGTGTGGCACACAGGGAATTCAGGGAGCTTTAGGATAGAGGGAGCTTTTGCATAATAATCATTTTAGTCAATGCTCTGCTTCTTTTATATTTTACATGTTTTCTTTACATAGATTTTGAATGGCTATTGAGATCTTAAGCTCTATTTACAATGTTTTCAGCTTAAGTTTTGCCTTTATAAACGTTCTTTAAAGGCATTTCCAATATAGAAAGTCCCATTGAATGTAAAATCTGAAGTAAACTTATTTCTTAGTTGGAATGAAGATCATTTTACTTTCCAGAAGCGCGGAACATATTTTTTGAGATTTGCTGGATCAAAACAATTTGTTCAAATGCTTCTCAGGCTTGCCATCAGTCATACTGATTCTTACTGTTTCTTAAGTATTTTATCCCAGACCTACCACCTACACTTTTGACATAGAGCAAAAGCTGTCTCTCCTCACTTCTAGATTTAGAAGAGTACTACTCTCTGTTCCTATTAGTCTTAGTCTGGATACTGATCTTCAGACAGCTTAAAGAAGCATTGTGTTCCCAGGGCCTGGTCCTTAGAGGGGCACTGGAATCATCCTGATAGCTGATGAAAGGACAGTCCAGAAGAGCTCAAGGGACCTAGGAGATTTCTAAAGTGTCCTGATGACAAATTCCTGGCATGGCTAATGGAGGAGCCAACAAGGAGAGGTGCTTTCATGGACTTGATGCTTATGAAAAACAAAGAACTGGTCAGGGATGTGGAATCTAAAGAAAGCCTTGGCTACAGTGACCATGAGATGATGAAGTTCAAGATCGTAAGAGAAGGGCTCAGGGAAGAAAGCAGGACTACAGCCCTGGATTTCAGGAGCGCAGACTTCATCATTTTCAGAGCTCTGCTTGGAAGAATCCCATGGGCTATGGCCTTCAAGAGAGGAGGGGTCCAGGAGAGCTTGCCAATATTCAGTAGTTGTTTCCTCCAAGCTCAAGAAAGGACTATCTGAACAAGTAGGAAATCAAGCAAAGGTGGCAGGCATGGATGAGCAAGGAGGCCCGAACTGAACTCGGATGTAAGATGGACGTGTACAAAAGGTGGAAGCAGGAGCATGTGACTCAGGAGGAGTGTAGAGCTCCTGCCCAGCCCTGCAGAGTTGGGGTTAGGAAAGCAGAAGCCAGCCTGGAGTTAAATTTGGAAAGGGGTATGAAGAGCAGCAAGAAAGGAATCTCCAAGTACATAAACAGCAAACAGAAGACTGGGGAAAAAATGCAACTGTTACTAAATGGGGCAGGAGACCTGGTGACAAATGACATAGAAAAGGCCAAGGTCCCTAATGTTGCCTTTGTTTCAGTCTTTACCAGTAAAAAATGGCTTTCAGGAATCCCACGCCCCTGAAACTAAAGGAGAAGTTTGGTGCAAGAGGGACTTCACTTGGTGGAGGAGAGGCAGGTTAGGTATCAGCTAATTAAACTGGACATATATAAATTCATATGGCCTGATAGATTGTACCACTCAGTTCTGATGGAGCTGGCTGATGCCACTGCAAGGTGACTTTTGGTTATTTTTAAATGATCATGGTGATTGGGAGAGTTTGGGAGAGCTAATAACATTCATATCTTCAGGATGGGCAAGAGAAAGCTCTGGGGTACTGGCTGGCCTCAGCCCAATCCTTTGGGAGGTGATGGAGGAAATCCTTCTGGACGGGATTTCCCAATTCATGAAGGACAAGGAAGTGCCTGGGAGTAGTCAGCATGGATTTACTAAGTGGAACTCATGACTGACCAACCTGATGGCCTTTTGCAATGAAGTGACTAGCTTGGTGGACAAATGGAAAGCAGTGGATGATGTTTATGTCAAAGGCTTTATTAAAGTTGATACTTAACTCCCATAACATCATAGGCAAGCTGACAAAATGCAGATTAGATAAGTAGACAGTAAGGGAGATGGCAAAATGGCTGAATGACCAGGCCCAGAGGGTTGGAAGCAAGTCACTAGAGGTGTACCTCAGAAGTCAAGACTGGGGCCAATACTATTTAACATCATTAATGTTCTGGATGATGGGACAGAGAGCACCTGCAGAAAAGCTTACAGATGGGACAAACTTGGGAGGAACGGATGGTACACAAGATGGTTGGGCCATCTCAATAGGCTGGAGAATTCTCATGAAGTTCAACAAGGCGGAGTCCTACATCTGATGAGGAATAACCCCAGGCAGGCACCAACACACACTGGTTGTAAAGCAGCCTGGCAGAGAAGGATCTTGGGGTCCTGGTGGAGAACAAGCTGAACATGAGCCAGCAATGCACCCTTGTGGCAAAAAAGGCCAACAGCATCCTGGCCTGCATTAAGAACAGCATTGCCTACAGGTCAAGGGAGATGATCCTCACTCTCTGCTCTGTTGAGGCTCCATCTGGAGTACTGTGTCCAGTTCCCCAGTACGAGAGACAGGAGCATACTGGAGCGAGGCCAGCACAGGGCCACAAAGATGATTAAGGGACTGGATCATCTTTCATATGAAGAGAGACTGAGAGAGCTGTTACTCTTTAGCCTAGAGAAGAGAAGACTTGAGGGGGGGAAATCTCATCAGTGTGGATGAATAAAGGATGTGAGGGAATGAAGATGAGTGAGCTGTACTCTTCCCAGTAGTGCGCTCTGGAAGGACAAAAGACAGTGGCACAGATGAAACCCTATGAAATTCTATCGGAACATGAGAATTTTTTGTTATGAGGATGATCAAACACTGGAACAGGTTGCCCAGAGAGGTTTTGGAGCCTCCATTTGTGGAGATAGTCAAAACCCAACTGGATATAGCCTTGGGCAACATGCTGTAGCTGACCCTTCTTGAGCAGGGGGCTTGGACCAGATGAGCTCAACAGGTCACTTCCAACCTAAATGATTCTGTGGCTTTCAAGTCTTAAATCCAGGCTGTAGCAATTTCTGTAATGACTGTGCTTATAAGGTAGCTTTAGCCAATCTTAGCTCTTGTGATGAGCCCAGGCAACCCACCTATGCAGCTGCTGCATAGCACAAAAAGAAGAGTTTCCCAAGGGATGGAAATTAATGCTTGTTTGATTTAATTGATATTGCATATTAGTGCTATGTTACTTTAGTTTATAGCTGCAGTTTCTTTTGTTATCATCTGTTATGTATAGTACTAAAATCTGTGTTTCTTTTTACTTTACAGGATGGAGGTCTGCTTCTAAATAATCCTTCTGCACTGGCAGTCCATGAGTGCAAGTGTCTTTGGCCAAATGTTCCATTGCAGTGTCTGATATCTCTGGGCACTGGTCGATACGAAAGTGAGGGGAAGACCAATGTCACATACACCAGTTTGAAAGCCAAGCTCACAAATGTTATCAGCAGTGCAACTGATACAGAAGGTTGGTGTCTTAAGATACATTTATGTACTGACTGTTTTCAGGTTAATGTTTCTTAGAATTATTACAGTTCCAGTTCAGACAGTAATCTGCAAAGTTTTGTCCTTCCCCTTCTCCTCTCTACCCGCCCCATTGAAACTACTTGAAACATGTCTCTCCATAACTCATCACGTATTGCTGGTGTGTTAGTGCCAGTATTACATTTTTCTGGAGATGATAATATGAATGTGTTTCTTAGCCTTCCTCTTTGCAAATTTACATCTTAACTGTGCAGTTACTAAGTTCTTTTGTTTAGCTAAACTCTAAGGGTTCTCAACTGTTAATATGAGGTTGATGACATAGGTATATCAAAGATAAAAGATACCTTAACATTTCTCATAATGATAATCTAGCAGAATTTATACAGTGACAGGCTTTTTACTTGTGCTTCAGGATAAATGTGTACTCAGGAATTCATTTCAGTAGAAAAAGCACATTTTCCTTGTTTTTCCCATAAACAGAAGTGCTTAAGAGTTAATATAGAACATTGATTTGGTTTCAACAGCTTCAAAATAAGTATTTTAGTTCTGTTCCTTTCTATATATGCTTTTATATATGTTTTTCCAAGGACTAGGCTGTATCTTCAGTGGTCATGACTTCCATTGCTGTCGGGAGGAACCAAGCATGTGTTTTCCAAAATAAACTCTGTTCCTAAGATGGGAGTGGACTGGAACTCTTTATCACGAGCAGTTTACATCTGTTTCATTTTTATAAACAGGAGATACTGATATGCAGATTCTCCCCCAGCCCCCAACAAAGGAAACTGATGCTGTAAAAAGCTAGGGAACAAAAAATACAGTTTAGATCCCCTGCTGCATGATCTCTGTGAACTGAATGTCACTAGTAAGTACAAGCTAGATTTTGGGCAGACTTTGTTTTTTGCACAATCATGGAAAGGTAGTGGGAATTCTGGGAAGGAGAGGCATGCTGTCCACTTTCTGTCAAGGGAAGGAAAAGCTTCATTGCAGCTGAGCAAGAAATTTGATAGGGAAGAGAAGGAAAGGAAAGTTCATTGTGGAGACCAAAGGAGAGAAAAAAACTGCCTGAAAGTGTCTAGCGCAGAGCCACAAAGATGCCTAAGGGAGTAGAACAGCTCTCTTATGAGGAAAGGCTGAGGAAGCTGGGGCTCTTTAGCTTGAAGAAAAGGAGACTGAGGGGTGACCTCATTAATGTTTTTAAACATGTAAAGGGTGTCAGGAGGATGGAGCCAGGCTCTTCTTGGTGATGTCCAGTGATAGGACAAGGGGCAGCAGGTGCAAGCTGGAACATAAAAGGCTCCATGTAAATGTTAAGGAGAAACTTTTTCCTGGTGAGTGTGATGGAGCACTGGAGCAGGCTGCCCAGGGAGGTTGTGGAGTCTCCTTCTCTGGAGACATTTAAAACTCACCTAGATGCATTTGTGTGTGACCTAATCTAGGTAATCCTGCTCTGACAGGGGTTGGACTAGATGATCTCCAGAGGTTCCTTCCAACCCCTAACATCCTGTGTGATTGTGTAATTCTATGTGAAATGGAAGGAGGGGGGAGTAGATTTGAGCAAATGGGAAGTTAGATTATGAAGGAAAAAGGGGAGATTATTAAATAGGGCAAGAAAGAATCTTGTGAGACACAGCTGAGTAATTTACAGGAGGAGGGACCAAGAGGAGATTTCAGGTTAACAAGAATCTTTTGCTGTGTGGTCTTACTTATGGTATTTTTTTCACTTCAGAATTTTTATGTAACAGTAGATGTTTGAAAGAATGGGGGGAGGAGCAGCATGGTAAGAATGCAAAGATGGAAATAAAAGAGAATGAAAGATGAAAGAAGTCATGGAAATGGAATTGTAAGGGAGCCAATGAAAAGTGAACTAAAAGGAGAGAGAAAATAGGTTATAAAAGAGAGGAAAAAAGGAAGAGAGGAACATATAAATACATTACATAATTAGTACAATAATGATCTGGTTAACTGAACTGTTGTAATTTAACTTGAACATGTTAAATTAAAGGAACGTTAAATTCAAACCCCAAATCTGTAGAGATATGTAAAAAATTAGTTAGTTGCAAACAAAAGAAAGCTTTAAACCTACATAATTTTTTTACTGCAGTCTTTGAGATTGGGAAGAATATATAGCTCTACCTACTTTCCTTAGTACTGAGTGTAACAAATCTCGGGTATCCCGAATGGGGAATATGCAAGTTACATTTCTGCTCTTCAGAATGCAGTCTCACTTGGAACGGAATATCCATGTGATCAAAGATCTGGAGAGCTGCAAAACCACCTTAATGGTCATATTGGTGAAGTTGTCATAGACAAAAAGATGAACCTTTTAAAGCATAAACAGAGCTATGGGATCATTTGCCAACCTTCTAATGAAAAAGTGGTTTTGTTAAGGCAGTGGTGCAAAAATATTTACTCGGGAAAGCAGTGTGCATTTACACTTGCTGTGTCACTGCAGATCACTTGTTGTTCAGAGAGCGTTTGTCTCATATAAATACAACTGTTTCCTTCATTTGTTTTCCCTACAGAAGTTCACACCATGCTGGATGCGCTGTTACCTCCAGACACTTACTTCCGATTTAACCCTCTTATGAATGAAGACATCCCTCTGGATGAAAGTCGTAAAGAGAAACTCAATCAGTTGCAGACAGATGGAATCCGTTACTTAGAACGAAATGAAGAAAAACTGAGAAAAGCTGCAAAAATATTAACACAAGAAAAAACAGCTTTGCAGAGACTTCAGGACTGGATGAGATTAAAGGCTGATATGTATGAAGGCCTTCCATTTCTTTCCAAATTGTAAATATGTAATGCATGAAAAATTGTAAGTGTAAATCTTGTTCCGGAAAATCCATTCAGTACTGTAAAGGAAGAGTGTCTGTTGGGGGTAAGTAACATCTTGGAAACCTATCAGAATTCTGCAGAAAGCAATTCAGGACGGTGGTTTTGTGCACACTTACTTGATACTGTGTTTTATGGTGTTAATTATTTTTTGAACTTTATGGATTTTACCGTTGTTCTACTTAAGTGTCTGAAAGTTGGTAAAACTGAAAATTATGAAAACTGTTGTGCTATGCATTTTTGGATATATGTACCATAATTATGGTGGCAGTAAAACCTTATTTATCAGCTACCAGGCTTATTCAAAATTAACAGAAAAATAAATCCTCATTGACTTTAGGGTAGATAATATACCTGTAAGGCTCTTACACAGCCAGTGAATTTAATAGAAATGTAACATTCTTATAACAAGTTTGCCTGTGTTAATCGCACTTTTACTTTTGAAAGATAACATTTAAATTATTTTTTTTTATTTTCAGTGGTTTTGTACATAACAGTATTGAGTAAGATATTTGGATTACTATAGATGGCATACTAAATTATCAAAATTAACCAATATTTTTAGGACTTGCTGCTGCTTATTGTTTTTATCGGGATAACTTCAGATTGGTTCACTCATTATTTGAAAATAATCCCAATCCCCAAAACTTCACTTGAGCAGCTATTCCTGTCCCAGGATAAAGGAAATAAAATCTTGAAAGAGTTCATGAGTGACAAGCTTACTCAAGAAGCCTTAGTTTTGGATGACAAACTTCAGGTGTCTCTAGTCAGGAAGAAAATTAGCAATTGATACATGAAATAAGAAATTACACATTTCCTTTTGTCTTCTAACTTTCATATATACATCTTCAAATTACCTTGGAGTTGTAAAGTTAACATTTAGACCTTACTATGATCACTGCTCATTTCTTTCCAACTTTCTGCTTATGTCAAGAAGGGTGGTGTGGTGGTGTGGAAAGCTACGCCAATATAGAATGTCAGTGAAACAACATTTCTGACAACAGGAAGGTATGCATCAGTTCCTCGCAATGGTGACTGCAGTGAAATTTGAGTTCAGACACAGCTGCTGACACAAGTTGGCCATGTACCCACTAAATAAGATTGCTTGACAGGTTCCTCGGTGAGTTTTTGACTCTTAGTAGACAGTTTGACTTGATGATCTTGAAGGTCTCCTCCAAAAAGAACAGTTCTATGATTCTAAGAAAACATTTAGCAGATAAAGTGGTTTATGCATTAGATAAAATGCCCAGTTTCCCCAAAAGAGAGTGCATTTGTCACATTTAGCCTTTTGAGACTAATGACCTGCTACTGCTGTATCTACTAAAAAATAACATTTACTTTGATGATCACCTTCTATACTTGGCATCTTAAAACACTGAAATGTTACTAGGTTGCCTTTTTGAAAGGAACTTTGAAGATGACAGCTGAGATCCTTCATTATCTTAGGAGTTACTAGACAGTATTCTATGACTATGCAAGAAAACATTTGATTTGGGCTTTTTTTTTTTTTAAATCTGACATTTTTCATTTTAGCAGCATCATTTTATGTGGATAACAATACATTTCTGGTTCTCCCTCAGTTGTCAGGTTCTTTTTTCTGCCAGTTGAGCTAGTAAGTGTCATTAGTGCATGAACTGTAGCTTCCGTGTTTTTAAATTGTTCCCAGTGCGGATAAATCCTAGGTGCATAAGAACTCAAGCCATTGTCCTTCAGTGTGAGGAAGAGAGAAGAGGAGAAACGGAGGGAAAAGTTTAAAAGCTGCAGCAATTTAAAAATAAGTGAAAGAATGTATGGTGCTGACTCCTTCCCCCCTTTTCATTTTTCTAAAACTGTGAACACCAAAAGGAGCTTCTTAAAATAGGGCAATAAAAAGATTAAAAAGGAAAGCTTGTAAAAGAATTACAAGACATAAAGCCTTTCCCATTGGTGTGAGGTAGGTTAAGCATGTGAAAAAAAAAATGTCAACATTATTCTAATCAAGGCACCTTGTAAAAATTTAAGCTGTGTTTCCAGCATCCTAAATCAAAACAGACCATGTAGGATAGTCTCCTGTACCAACATACGTAGCACACTTGTTACCCTGCTAAAGAGGAAACTCTTGGCATCATCCATAAGGATATTATTCTGAATTCATAAGTTTCAAGTCGTAGCCCTTTGGGTTAAGTATTTAAGACAAATGCTTACCTGTAGTGAATTAAGTGGTAACATTTCCATTTAATTTATGTACAAATAAAACCTGTGAGATACTTATGTTCAGACAGTGGGGGAAGTGTGTATACTGAGCTAGGCTTTGCAGGTGGAATGCCATTTCTGCCAGAATGCAAGAATTTTTCTTCATTAAGAATTTCCCAAAGTACTCTGTCCTTTTATTAGGGATAAATTTAGCATTTTACTAGGAGTTGATTAGATAATGTAAACCAGGAAAGGTACCCATCATTTGAATGAGTACAGAATATCTCAATTTAGCTTTATTTAAATACCAGGTTATTTCTAGTTCTTTATGAGCTGCCTACAAAGTTTCTACTACAGCTCTGTTTAAAAAAAACAGTAATTTTTTATAGAGCCTTGGTTTTTCTAATCTTCCTTCCAGAAGACTACATTAAACATCTTCTAGGCTGATGAGTGTAGCAGTTTGGCTGACTATTAAGATGATGATCTAACTGTTAAAATGTTAGAATACACTTGCTAAGACATCTACCTTGTCCCCATGTTACAGGGCCTTTCCAAGTGGATTTATTTAAATACATTTAATCAGCTCACATGAGTGAAGACAAGTATGGTTTTGCTTTCAGAACAGTACTTGGAGCTGGTTGCTTTCTCTTTGCAGAATCCCTGTGTCTGTAGCTTCAGCAGGACATGAGATGTGTTTGGACTTCATGTCAGACCTCTGTAAAGCTTGATTTTGGTTTGTACTAAAGGAAGTCTCATTCCCAGTTGCATAAATATTTTAGATAGGCACATGCATGGAAAGGTATGTGATAGCAACAACAGGAGGTAAACCTCTCATGAAGCACCACTTCACTCTTGTGCTTAGAGAGGGGCTATAAATACCATAGCTCTTAATTAAATTGATGTGGTTAAGGCTACATAGAGCAAGAAGAAAAGGCTGTATTTAAAATCAGGCTCATTCTACAAAAAGATTCCGATTATTTTAGTATTTTTTTTTTATAGGTGCGGCTTTTAAAAGTACACATGGAATTGAGTTGAGCTACAGAGTAATTAATTCAGACTGTTTTAGGTCACAGTGTATATAAATTGACAAGATTCATGTATTGAATCCTTTCAAACTAAACTCTTTGATCCTCAGTGTTGCAAGTGCTGCACTGTCTATTAGACACTAATTAGAAGTTTTCTCTCCCCCTCTAAACCACGTTCAAATGCGTAGGTGCAAGAGTTTTATCCCTCTAGCTGCAATTAGTTTTTAATTACTTCAAAAAAAAAAATTTAAAAAATTACCAGTTTGCAGGGAATCCTAGCCACCATGGATGTGTTCTTACAGCATTTAAGACTATAACCTAAAACTATTTTCAGGAAGTTTATTAAGGCATTAGATGTGGAATTCCACATAATACTTTAATAGAAGAAAATGTAATAAGGAGAACAGCAGAGGAATCAGGGCTGACTAAACAAGGAAAAATAATTTTAAATTAAGGGGGTTTACTGATAGTGAGCTGAGGGATTAGTGCTGAGTCTAATACCAGCATATTTTAACATATCATTTGAATGGAATGAAAAACGTGATCATTCTCTTCACAGTTGAATCTTGGAGGGATCATGAATATTTTGAACACTAGGATATCAATGCACCATGGATTTGAGAAGAAAATAGGCTACAATGAAAAAAGCACTTCTGAAGAATAAAATGTAAAATTAACAATGGGAGAAGGAATACTCTAAATGCAGAACATCAGGTTAAAGGAATCTTGCTTTGAAGAAATACCCTTGGGAAGGGCGTGTGGTTATACAGTTATACAGAGATTGAGTCAGCAGTCACAGCTACAAAAATAACTGTGTATCAATGCACCAGAGAACTCCTTGGCCAGGAAAATGTGAACAAATCTGAAAAAAAATGAGGTATCAATGGGAATTTTGAAGCTAAGAAATTGCAAGAGTAGATAAGCATTCCAGGAAACTCATGAATTCAGAGAAGACAACAAGGTTTGTCTGAGCAGATGTATGTTCCCACTTGAAAACATTCCAGGTTTGCATCCTGGAAAGAAAATTTGGAAGTTCATGCTTTAGTTTAGAAAGTGATCATGTCAAATCTTTAAAGAATTGACGTAATGTCCTGCTTGAAAGGCAGGAAGAATGAATCCACACCAGGAAATAAAAAGATCTATACATAAAATAATTTCTCTTTATGCAAAGTTAGAAGAAGCCTCTAGGTCATCTCTTAGTTTCTAACTATGCAGAAGGAGATTTGAATTGAAGGATGTTTCATTATCAAAGCAAATAAAACTTTTACATGTCGAAATGTGATCACCGATTTTAGGATATTTCTTATCAGTGTCCATTCCAGCAGTGATACTGATTCTGTTGCACAAGGCACAGGAAGAAGCAGTTGAGTATAATTATGTTGGTCTCTGGTATTAAAGACAGACATATTCAGACTAAAACAGATGCAAAGAAAGGCTGCCAGAGAGAAGCTAAGAGAGCTTGGTTTGTTGGGCCTAACAAAAGAAGGGCTGAAAGGAGGGTACAAGCTGCTATTTAAAAATATTTCAAGGAGGGAAAAATAATAAGCTAATGGGTGACACTTGCATAAAATAAAAGGTGCTCAAACTGCTCAGAAATAAATTTACCCATAAAGTTAAAAGGTGCTAAAGCTCCAAGGAGCGGGATTATAGTATAGCTATATGGAGAATTAGCGAGCAAGAGAAACCGAGCTCATGAATGGGATTCTGTGATGCACTATGAGAATAGATACCAGTCTCCATGGCCAGCTGGATCCCTCGAACTTATGTGGCAGGTAAGAACTCATTAACCCCTTATATATACAGACTCCATAGGTTTATGGAAGCTTCTAACAGCTCCTTCTCATTGGGCCTAATAGATAAGGATTATGTCTTTGATTCATCACTTGCAGAGCATTTCACTTGAAATTTCGCTTTCGTTGTCTAGTGGGTAAAGGGAGCTGATAGAGGCTGACAAAAGACAGAGGAAGTAAAATCCTGTGGTGTGCGCTTACTACTCACTGGCATCATTATTTTTTCACCAGAAATTGAAAGACTTTTATGCTGCTGGGTCAAAGTGTCCTGATTTTTTTCCATGAAAAGACTGTTCTCAAAAGCACAAGTATTAAATCCAAACATAATCTGTTGCAGGAGAGGCTGTGTTAAGGCTTCCTCTTTCTGCCGAAGGACTGCAATCCCAGGCACAGCTGTGATACAAACACATAGTCTTTTACACTCAGGGAGATAAAGCAAGAAGGCAAAACCAGTTGGCTTTCTGTTGGTGGTGGTGGTGGGTTTATTTCACTGTTGCCTAAAAAATAAGTCAAATTTTCAGACCTTGCAGAACCGTTCCATTTGAGGGACAGTTCACTGCTAGAAGTAATATATGTTCTTAGTGTAATTTTATTAATTTGCTAAGAAAAATAAGCATGCCAAGTGCCTCTTCCTCAGACTCTGCGGGAACAAGATGAGTAGGAACTTTCCTTGCTACAGCCACACATCACTGAGGTGTGAACTCAAGGGGCTGCTGCCCCTGATGCCCCTGTTTGCTGCTCAGCCTCCTCACTCCCAGCTTCCTGATTCCCAGACCTGCAGTCAGATATGCTCCCAGTATGTACCAGTTAATTCCAGTGTGCCACCTGGTCCAGTACTCTGATGGTGGCCTTCATTGTTTGCAGCTATGTATATAACCAGAACGATTTTTTTTAAAAAAAATCATTCTTCAAGATTTAATAAGGTCAATTCTATTATTTATTTCAATGAAATTAGCAGACTTCAGTAAGGGGGGAACCATTAGCAATTTTTCAGTATAATATAAAAATTAAACAAGCACTGAAACACTCCAGTACTTACATCCCTGGTAATGCACATTTAATCTTTAGTAGCAATGCAATTTTGCTTTTATTTACAATTTCATTTATTTTATCAGTTTCTCATAACAATATCATCAACAGCTATTTCACCATATAAATTCAATAGCATAAAAAATAAGAGTGGCATTGTGGAATCTTTACCTTTCAGGAAAAGGCTGTAGTACAGCATTTAGCATTTTCATGTAAAACCACAGAGAAAACCCAGAGAGATTACGAATACCATCAAGTGCAATCCTGTGTTCAGCAAACATGATTTTAGCATTTACAAGTGCTTTTTTTTCATTTTCAAACCTTTATAAACTGGAAAAGGAACAGCTTTTTGTGCTTACACCATTATTTTATATTTGACTAAGACAATAAACATCACAATAATATCACAGGGAAATGGTCTTCCAGAATATCTCAAAATTTTGATAGCAAATGCTCAAAAATAATTTTTTAATTACCCTTGGGCATAATTCCAGCAGAACTGCTGCTCCATGCTTCCTCACTGCCTGCTCTGTTGAAATCAGAAATCTGGTTCTGTCCTGTCCTTTTTGTACACCTCCTCTGAATGGATTTTCAAGTAGGCAAGTAAGACAATCATAGAATTGTAGAATCATTTAGGTTGGAAAGGACCTTTAAGATCATTAAGTCTGAATGTTAAGCTAACACTGCCAAGTCCAAACATGTCCCTAAGCACCTCATCTACACATCTTAATACCTCCAGGGATGGTGATTCAACCACTTCCCTGAGCAGCCTGTTCCAGTGCTTGACAAACCTTTCAGTGAATTTTTTTTTTCTAACATCCAATCTAAACCTCCCTTGGCACAACTTGAGGCCATTTCCTCTTGTTCTATGACCTGTTACCTGGGAGAAGAGACCAACATTCATCTTGCTAAAACCTCTTTTCAGCTAGTTGTAAAGAGCAATAATGTCTCTCCAGAGCCTCCTTTTCTCCAGACTGAACAACCCCAGTTCCCGCAGCTGCTCTTCATAAGACTTGTTCTCTAGACAATTTACCCGCTTTGTCACAGAATCACACAGAATCAGACTATTCATGGTTGGAAAGCACCTCCTCATCACTGAATCCAATCGTACCCATAACAAAAAATACACCTAAATACCCTGATCAAATGCAGCTTCAAAAACACAAAATAACCCTCTACATTCCTGCCATGAGAGCATGTCCTCAAGGACCAGGTCTACCTATTCTTACCTCCAGGGATGGTGACTCAACCACCTCTCTGGGAAGGCTGTTCCAGTGCCTCACCACACTTTCTGTAAAGAATTTCTTCCTAATATCCAAACTAATCCTCCCCTGACGCAACTTCAGACCATTTCCTCTGGTTCTGTCAGTGGTTGCTAAGGAGAAGAGACCAACACCCACCTTTCTACAACCTCCTTTCAAGTAGTTGTAGAGGGCAATGAGGTCCCCCCTCAGTTTCCACTTCTCCAAACTAAACACACCCAGCTCCCTTATCCTCTCCTCTCAGAGCTTGTTCTCTAAACCCCTCACCAGCTTTGTAGCTCTCCTCTGGACACGTTCTAGCATCTCAATATTTCTCCTATAATGAGGGGCCCAGAACTGAACACAGTATTCGAAATGAGGCCTCACAAGGGCCGAGTACAAGGGCACAATAACTTCACTTCTCCTGCTGACCACACTATCCTGATGTAAGCCAGTATCCTGCTGGCCTTCTTGGCCGCCCGGGCACACTGCTGACTCATATTAAGCCAGCTGCCCACCAGCACCCCCAGGTCCTTTTCTGCTGGGCAGGTTTCCTGCCACTCATTCCCAAGCTTGTAGGATTGCCTGGGGTTGTTGTGATCAAAATGCAGGACCCAGCACCTGGCCTTGTTGTACCTCATACAACTGGCCTTGGCCAATTTCACCTTTACTTTGGACACACTCCAGCACCTCAATGTCTTTCTTATAGTGAGGGCCCCAAAACTGAACATGGTATTCAAGGTGTGGCCTCACCAGTGCCAAGTAAGAGATACAAGAGAAAAAAAGCCACAATAATTTGAAGTAAGATAATACTTGCCTCATCTTGCTATTGAGATCGTTTTTTCTAGGCTTAGTTGCAAGCTGATGTTACTGTTCTGGAACCATGCAGAGAATACTCAGAAGAAATTTAAAACCAAATTCTTTCTCGTTTGTTTATTATTTTCCAAAAGAAATGGGAGATGGAACTTGTTGAATGAGACTGTACATGACCTGGAGCCCCACACTGAACATCCCTGCTCAGACAAGAAGTTGCATTAGATTGGTGTGAACATAGCTTTTTCTCTGAAGAGTTACCAACTAAATGAAAATTGTTTTTCTTTGGTAACAGAGATTGCCCGTGGTCTGTGACAGCTACATTTGAAACTGAATACAGAAGCTGTGTTTTCAAAGACCTATCATCTACCTATTTTTTCTTACATACTCATATATCTATATATACTATACACACATATGTATACAGAAAACAATATACAAGGCCAATTAAACTCTGCATTTTGCACTCATGTATGTCAACCAGGGTGAGCAGCTTAGTAAATAGTTCAGCTCAGAGCTTCTGTATCCACTTGCATACAAACAGTACTAAGGCTTTTCTTTCCAAGGAATGAGAAGACCTATATTGTAACGAAAAAAAAAACAACATGGAAATGTTAACGAGCTTAAAAGCTGAGTAGGGAATATTTCTATCTTCCCACAAGGAAAGGCAGATAAATCAGGTACTGCTTAAAATATGGAGTCAAAGGACAAAACCATTGACACTATTAAATCTGACTTCAAAGCGTTACTTTACAGTCTACTAAGACATTAGCATGCCATAACTTAAAAACTTGAGCAGTGTGTCCATTCTAGCTGGTTTATTTCTCACTATTAGATTTTAAACCATCACCAAACAGGTCTGAACAATATTTAGACAAATCTGGGTATGAATGCAGCAGGAAAGACAATAATATTTCTATAGCAGACTGAGTTTTAAATAATTTGCACTACATATGTCATAAAACCTTGGGAAGAGCTACAAATCAGTAAGGAAAGCTAAAATGAGATTCTCAGGAAGCAAATGTGCTCTGGGAAGCTGTTTATTGTGTGGGTCCACATATATAGAAATGGTCGTGTATATGGGAGATAGTAAAGAAAAAAGCAAGACAAAATACTTCTAGTGTGATGCCATTCCTATATTTTTTATGTCTGACCTGTAGAGAGAATTCACTTTAGATTTTCTTTCAGAGAAGAAAAGCTTTTCCTCATGTATTATGCAGGGCTCAGCAAACTGCAGCCTCTCAGGTAAACGTCATCTCTTCTCAAAGCAATACATTTACAGCAGGTGCATCATAATGCAACTTAAACCAAATACTGCTAAAAAAGAGGTTAGTTTCCAGAACCAAATATATTCAGCACATGTGTCATGGTTTAACCCCAGCCAGTAACTGGTTTAACATGGTTTAATCCAGACAGCACCACCAACCTCTCACTGACTCCCCCCAAGGTGGGATGGGGGAGAGAACTGGAAAAGTAAAAGTTATAAAATTTGTGGGTTGAGATAAAAACAGTTTAATAAGTAAAGCAAAAGCCATATGTACAAGTAAAGCAAAATTAGGAATTCATTCACCACTTCCCATGAGCAGGCAGGTGCACAGCCATCTTCAGGACAGCAGGGCTCCATCACAGGTAACAGTTACTTGGGAAGAGAAACGCCACCACTCTGAGTATTTCCCACTTCTTCTTCCTGCAGCTTTATATTGCTGAGCATGGTGTCATATGGTCTGGGATATCCCTTTGGTTAAGCTGAGGTCAGCTGTCCCAGCTGTGCCCCCTCCCAACCTCTTGTGTATCCCCAGCCTACTCACTGGTGGGGCAAGAAGCAGAAAAGGCCTTGACTGCTCAGCAATAGCTAAAACATCCCTGTGTTATCAACATGGTTTTCAGCACAAATCCAACACACAGCCCCCATGCAAGCTTTTATGAAGAAAAATATCCCAGCACAATGTCTTAGATCAAAACTGAGGGGTTGCTACTGTCTTTTGTCAGTAACTGGTATCAGTTGGTTGAAAGGTACTGTCACTGTGGCACACCCAGAAAGCAGTGTTACTTCCAAGCAGTTCCTCTCTGCAAATGGCCCCTGCTGGCCTGGGAGACTGCAACCAGTTTATTCAGCAGATGCTCTCTTCCTCCACAGTAGAGTTGTAACCACTTCATATTAGTAGTCACTCTGACTAGTCAGGCCTTTACAAAATGCAACTGAAAAGATGCTTCTCTTTCCTTTTGGAGATAATGAAGAAGAACACTTAGATCTTTATTACTTTATTACTTTATTACCAGGACACAATGCCTTTGCTTTTCTCCCTTACAACAGCTACTTGCAAAGAAGCTCTTTCAGGCAGGCCTCAGAAAACAATAGTCCACATTCACAGGAGACCAGTCAGCTGAAAGTGACTAAAAGCACTGGAAAGGAGTATTTCTCAGGTCTCCAAAATATTTGAAATGTCTGATTTCCAGTTAAGCTTAGACTGCCAAACCCTAAAGGCATTGTGAAGCACTGGCAGCATAAAGAGGTCCTCCTGCATAAGATCCCTATGATAAGGGATTCCCCCATTGCAAAAACACTTAGAGGTGTGGAGTCCCTGGAACAAATAAACTCCAGCTGACAGTAGGTAACCTTTTCTATCAAGAGCATACCTGACAGACCTGGTATCACATGCCCAGCTGATATATAGGGATGTTTGTGAACTGGTAGGGAGGTTATTGTTAGGAGGGAGCTGCTGGCAAGCCTTCTCCTTCCTGACTAGGACAGTTCCTCAAAGAAGCCAACCTTCCCCTCCCAGAGAAATCCACTGTACAATCAGACAACAAAGTTCCCAAAGCTAGATTCACTGCTGGGCTGTGGGGTATTAGAGCAGGTTTTCAGGTGTGTGAGGAAGGGAGCATGGTTCCTGAGCAAGTTGAAGGAGAAGCATGGGTAATGCTCTGCTATTCCTACAAGCCACTTGTATGACATTTGGTTGTCAGTGTGGGCTGACATGGGCATAGGCAGGCTGCTATTCCAAACCTCAAGCCTTCTGTCGCATTAGGCTGTGCTCTCCTGCTGGTGGTGGAATAACCTAATTGGTCCCAATACGTGCCTGTACTGCCATGCCTTTGCAGAGATGTGCTGTCTGTGTGGGCAAAGGTTTCATCATGGAGGTGGCATGGAATACATGCTGGCAGTCTCAAATCACTGCAGACTCCATGAGGAGGTGATCTGAACAGTAGTGTAAGGGTCCTGTTCCTTGAGGAACATGGCCCTCAAACATCAGCTGGGTCTTTCTCCAGAGCCCCAAAGCATTATGGGTGCTGCCAGAGGCATGCTAAGGGAAGACAATGAAGGAATTTGAACCTGCACAAAGCAGACCCAAAGCCTGTATACAGCAGCAAACAGGCCTTCTAATTAGGTGCTCAGAATATGTACTTTTTTTATCATGACAGTTCCTGGACAGTTCTCCTTCCCTAGTTACCTAAAAAGAAACGAGAATAAAGAGTTTCTTCAGAAGGTAAGTCACCCTGTCAGACTGTATTTGTAAAAACAAACACATTGCATCTCATAAACCCTTTCTTTAGAACAGTAGACAGCAGATTAAAAAATGACTGAATGTAGTTGATTTTCTAATCTGATGCAGACATGCTCAAATAGCTTTATAGAGATTGTGCGCTGCAGCCTTTATTTAACTTGAATTAAACAATACCTGCTACAGTGAGTCTGTGTTTTAGTATTAGCCTCTTGTCTGCAGTCACCTCCTGTGAAGGTCAACAAATCAGATCACAGAAAGCTCAGTGTTAGTATCTTACATCTCTGAGCTTTTATTCGGTTATAAGTGTCAGAGCTGTGTAGCTCTCTAATCTCTACACGTACATCTCTCATTACTAGAACAAGATGTCACAGTAGACAGTGGCAAATAGTCAGCTGTGCACTCAGCTGCACCTACTCTTCCATGTCTCTGAGAAGATGTCATAGTTTTGCTCAGACAAGTCATTGTGCCTTATTCTCATCTTACTTTCAAGATCTAGAACAACAGCTTTTGCAAATCAAAGTCTTGGTTTACCTCCGAGGAGCAACAGGTATGATAGCATTTCTATATGAGTTCCTACCTGAGTACCGGTTCAAGATCTTCCCTCTCTCTTTCCCAGAAAAGATAATTTTTTTTCTCTGTCATTATTCCACATTCTGAAATACTCTTTATTTTTTAATTTCTTTTTTAGCTCTGCCCTGTGGACTTGTCTATAGCTGGTTTGACTTCTGATGCCCCTGTATCTCTAACGCTGTGTTTTAAAGTACTCACTTTAATGGTCGCATGCCTTATTTTGAAACATAATGCTGTTGTTATAAACAATTGTCAAATGGCTTGCAGAACAGTCTTTGTTTATTTCTGGACAAGAGCGTGTACTTGCCTAAGATAGCTGTCTTCATGTTACTTCTTGAATTTGTGCCACAGGCGAAAGAATGATAAAAGTGTTACAGCACTTCTAAATCTTTGAGCTCAGCACAAATGTTTCTCAGAACAACAGTTGAGTGGAGAATGAGAAAAGTCATTCTTACATAGGTAAAATACCATAACATTATATATGTATATATATAGAGAGAGAAGTGCCGAAGGATAGATTTTAGGTATGGTAGAAGGTTCCTCCATAATCGCAACAAAAAATAACTTGAGAACATAAGTGGAGGTTAGGAAAAAAACCCAAATTGATATCAAAGGTAATATATATACCATGTTTCTGAAGAGAAATCTAGATGACAGATAAATCTATTTGGCTTGGAGGCACAGACTGAAACAGCCACGTCGTCATTCATGTATTGATCACAGATATTCTTATATCAAATATGTAAATGACTATTGAATGTGCTAAATAAAATGTTTATTTGGTATACTTAAATATGTGAGGGAATTCAGACTTAAAGCTGTTTCTGTGATCCGTGGTATTGGAAAATAATGAACAGGTGTACAGACACATACAGAAAAAAAATGGATGTATCCACATCCAGTTAAAAGCTCCCTGTAAGGAGTACAGGCATTCTCTTGGCTCCATTTTAGTGACTGCAACAGTAGATTAAAAGGTTGGGGAATCAGTTCCATAGATCCAGAGGTTTCCACTGTCTCTCCTAAGGCTGATTGACCCACCTTGCCTCCATCTCTGGGCATCAGAATCCACCAGTTACACCTGTGACTGCTAGCACCAGCCTACAAACGACATTGTCACCAGTTGGGATTTACAGCACCAAGAAACAACAAACCTGCATGCTTTGCCTTTTTAGACTTGCTTCCATTCTGCCTTTATTATTAAACATTCAAAGTAAAATTCAGTTCGTATTAACCAGTTTGAGTAAACCAGGAGAACTATTTTGCCCCACTGTTGGAGACAAAGTATCACCTACTCTGTCCTCTGTCACTTCAGCCATAGGATTTGAGGCACAGAGCTGGTAATTCTATTGATTTGCTTCTGCAATTTTTCAAAATACTCAAGGTATCTCCTGAGCTGAGGAATCTGTGGGAGTCTTGTAGCAGTCAGCATCACAGCAAGCAGGGAAGTGGGTTCCAGCACCAGAGGAGGTGATTATCCTTTAAATGTGAGCCCTGCCTGAGCACTTTGGAAGGAGCAAGGGTAGTTATAGAATGAAAAACTGGCAGTCTTAGGAATGTGAACTGGAAAAGGGCTCACTTCCAGTGAGAGAAAAGTGTGAGTGAACACCAGGGTTCAGACATCATTAACTAAGGTTTTTCATGTATTTGAGTGACATACAGCACATAGATGGAAGATAATGAAACTTCACAATAATTGCTATATGTGATACTAGCTCATCCAGCAAAGTGTAAATAGTGAGACAGAGAAGACTTATTTCCAGCATTCTTCTCAGAAATCGTGTCACTTTCCTTCAGTTTGTGAAAGAAAAATTACATGCACTTGCCAGGAAAGAAAGGAAAAATAATGAAGCTCAGGGACTGTGCAATAAAGGGCAGGGGGTTAGAGGAAATCAAGCAGAAGAGGACATAGTGAAGCATTCGGTTGCTTTACTGAGAACTGCTGTGCCAGTATACCATGAATGGAAAGTGATCAAACAAAATACAAAAACAGTGGCAGAAGCTCCTCTGCTAGAGACAGAATGGTAAAACTAGACCTGCTTGATGCTTATGTCTCAATGCACCTTTCTATTAGGAATGAGGAGATAAAAGAAAGGTATTCCTCCTGTTTGCGCTGAAGCTCCCACCTGCAAATTCAACAGGATCTTTGCAAATTCACTGTACCTCAATTTAGTCTCAGAAGCATGAGGAAAATAATTTCCAACAGAGTATCACTTGTCAGCATTTGAAATATCTGAGCATCTTTTAATTTTAAAATTCCTTTCTTTTGTTAAATGTGCATATATTACAGTTCCTGTGATGCACAAATGCATTTGGTTTAATTAACTTGTTGTGTTCCACATTAAACATTTTCAGTATTTTTTTTTTTTCCTGAGTGCTTTGAAGTATTTGATTCATCTGGGTCAGATTTCTTGAACTCTTCTTAAATTCCCAATTCATACCTAGAGGACATCACAACCAGAACATTCCCAGGGGATCCAGCTCCTCTTCCAGGCTTTCCAAAGGGCTAGTGATTAGCTATTGCAGTGATCATCAATCACATCTTCTAAACACCATTTGGTGCGTGGACTATGACAGACCCTATGAATTATTAACTACCCTCATTGCTGGTTAAATCTGAGCTCACAACCTGCATTCCTGTATTCATTTCTATCGAGGTGATGGGATGTGCAGGTGTTGTTTCTCCTCCTACCCTGGGTGTTCTGCCTGTGTCAATTGTACATTTTCAGGGTGAGAAATTTTTTTAAATTTTTTTTTTCAACTAACAGAAATAAAAACATGAAGTGCAAAATCTTTCGCTTAAGGTAATTACAGTTTTCTTGAAGTTAAAAAATACATAGCTATCATGATGTGGTGACCAATACAAAAGAATTTTGGAAATTTGTTTGGTTATGCAGAAAAAAAATGTTGATGGTTCACTGTTTTCTGCTTCAGAAAGTTGCAAAGACCATGAACTGCTATCTCTCCTCTGGGAACCTAGTAGAGCCAGTCAATTTATCCAGAGATTTTCTCACTTAAACTGCTTCAAGAAATTCAAACATAAGCCATTAGGGAAATGGTGTGTTTGTAATTTAAAACTAATCTCATCCTTGTAAGGTCCAACAGACGTAAAGCACAAGGTGTACCTTAACAGAGCAGACTAGAAAAGCCCTTTGGGCATTTTTCTACTGCAAGACTAAAGGAAAACTTCAAAAGGACTTAATGGATTTAATTTTTCACCAAAGTTTTCCTCTCCTTCTTCTCAGTTTCCCAGGCAAAACCTTTCCTTCATTCTAAGCCTTACTACACGTGATCAAAATTAATTATCATGTGTTGGGAAAGGGAGCAGACCTTACTCTTTCACCAACTCTGCTCTTTTTCTCTGTCATCTGAAAAGACTTAAGTACATGCTTAATTTTCTTGTGTGTGTATCAGTAAGTTCATTCAAATGATGTATGTGCACAATAAACAAGTACAAGAACATCTGGTGGACTGTAATGACACAAGAGTTATAGCTCTAATAGTTATGGTTAGGCACTTTCCCGAATCTTTGAGTTGCTTCCTGGCTCATTTCCATCATGGAAAACACCCCACTGAAGACAAGTGCTGTTAACCAGTGAGATGCTGAGCTGAAAGATGTAACAAATCAGATCAGAAGGACAAGCTTGACTTTAAGTTCCTGGTGTTTAAAGTGGAGCTGCTTAGTATCCAGCACGTTAGCAGTCCCTTGGATAAACTGCTTGGTGCTGTAGACTTTTGATCTTTGTGGAGCAGTTTTTCAAGAGACTTGAACTATGAGTTAAGCTTGTAAGAGATTTTTAACTGTCTGAGACAACCTGTTCTAATGGAAAAATATGAAGTCTAATCATGCTCAACAAAATGTGTTTGGTGTTTGCAGACAGTTTAGCCTGCTGTGTGTGAAGGACTTCCTTCCTTTATTCATATACCAGATAACACATTGGTCCTGTTGAAATCACTGTCAAATGTCCATTTACTTGAGCTATTTCACCGTGTTGAATACAGTTGTCAAAAATAGATGTAGTTTCTGCAATACACCATGGATCACATTAAATACGTATTTTATATAATCCTCGCTCTCAAGTTTCTAACAAGTTCCAACAGTCCTTTATGTTCCTTGAGATCACCTTCTGAGCACAGCCAAAAGTACCATGGTCTGCATGCTCTGGTATCTGTGGATATTTTTAAAAGGCCACCTCTCTCTTTTACCTAAAAAAAAAAGATCTCTTAAGTATTCTCAGTCCCGGCCATCTGATTGACTAAACTCAACACAAAACCAAGCTGATGGTAATATACTCCTATGATTAGAATTGTCCAGGGCGTGTGAGATGTATGTTCCACTCCTTTTTCAGGCTTTGCTAACTAGCGGCTAAGAAATGGAGTATTCAAAAATAAAATGGTGCTGTCATCTCTTCTTCCAAAGGTATTTCACTTTGTATAGAATTATTAAATACTCATAGGCTCAAGAGAGAACGCTCTAATTGTTAGTCTAGATAGTCAACTTATTCAGCAGAAGGGAGGCCAGTTACAAATGTAATTGAGAAGGAAAAAAAAAAAAGGAAAAAAAAGAAGAAAAAAAAACACAAAAAAGCTGTGAAATATGTGTAGACATAGGGTCAGACCTCAGGTTTCCCCATACATAGGCAAATATGTCAATTACATAGTTTCTGTGGGTTTGTGTGAGATGGATTTTATGTCTGTAATCTTTCTTTCTCTCAGTGTTTAACTGTCCAAGTTGGAAGAGCACCAGTAGAGTGGATTGAAAACTGTCTTTGTCTTGTAAGGCTTCTGCCCTGAGAAGTTAAAGCACCTTAAGCAAAGGAAACAACTGAACCCAGACCTCCTGCTCCCTTAGCACTCTAATGATCAAGCTAATGGAAGATGGGACAGGTGACAGCACCAGCAGCCCCTCCTTTCCATCTGCTCCTCAAAGAACAAGATCTTTTCCTTCAATTTTGCATTCAAGTCTCTAATTCCTGAAGGAAGTTTCAGCCCTGTGAATCTCCGGCAGTGTCTTTTAGCAGTTTGGAATATCTAAAGTCCTAAAAAGGCAGGATTAAACCCACAGCATTTCTGTGGGGCTAACTATCACTAACTGGGTCTTTGATTAGCCTTCTAGCTGCTTTAGATGCTAGAAGAGCTCTTATTTATTGTAAGGGAAACCTTGGTGATAGTTTTAATCTCAGGCAGGGCAGTATCTAACTGTAGTCACACATTGTCCTTCAAGAGAATAGTTCTGAAGCCTTAAATAATTATTTTTCAATTCTTGACAGCACATCAGAACACTCCTGCATGGTGTCTCTCTTGTACGACTCTAGCCTAGTTCTCAACATATTTTACATTAAAACACATCCTCTGTCTGGTTCTCTCTGAAAGCTGATTTTATATATATGTATACCAAGCAATGCAGCTTTTAACATTAGACATTATCACTTAAGCTTTTGATCTTGTCTGTGGTCTATTTTCTGCTTAGAAATATTCACATTTTACACTGATATAATAAATAACCACTAGGTTCCAAAAAGCATTAATCCATCAATAAGCGCATTTATTTTACTATTATGGTATCAGAAGATCCTCCAAAAGAAATTGGAAATGACCATAAATTAATTAGATTTAAATTCATTTCAAAAGCTGTTCAGTCTTTGATTGGGAGGGTCTCATAATCTACTGAATACAATTATTCTAAATGTTACTGACTTTCACTATATTCAGTGGGGTATTCCTTGCTGGTTTACTTTGCACAAAGTACTTTGCATGCACTGTAAGACCTCCAACCAAGGGGAACGGTGGGACAGTGGGATAACTCATGTTAAAATCACAGGGTGGCATTCAGCTGAGTAAATGAAGACTCATAATGCAGACATTTACAGCTGAACAAGACACCCGCTGGTCCTGTTACAGTCAATGGAGAGAAACAGGCATTTCTAGGATGCAACTCTGCTTAGACTTAAATGTAGACATTTAAAATAGGTTAGATGAATCATACACTAAAAGTGCCTATTTCTGGTTCCCTTTATACTCAGTGGAGAGATTGACTAGCTCAAATGCAGACATTCACATAGTAGACATCTAAAGTTAGGTGAGATGAACAACCCAAGCTGTCTTTCCATATCCCTTAAAAACATCTGGTCTAGGAAGAAAATGTCAAAGGATTCTTTCATCTAACACTAGCCTCTTCCAATGTATCAGCCTTGGAAGATTTTATTCGGTAACCTTCTCCTAAAAACACTTGCAAATTGTGACTGATACCCATCACGGACAAGTTTTTGATAACTTTTCCTGTGATCATGTGTATCAATTTTGTAGATCAGTTAAATGAATATTTTGTGTACCTGATCAATGCTTCCCTAAACAAAGACCACAAACAAGCGTAGCAGATTCATGTAGACAATGGTGGTAAGTAGTGAATCAAGGTTCATATTCAACATGAAAACTGATACGTGTTTGGGACCGCACATCCACGGGATAGAATTGCAGCAGGCAAAGTGAGGAGAAATGCTACAAAACATAGAGTGATGACTACAGAAAAGATGCAAGGCAGCAGAGAAGAAATCTGAAAGCTAATATTCCTGCAGCCACACAACTTCTGCTTATTGTAATGACTGTTATTGTTTATGCCAACAAGCCTACCTGTCTTTCTTTGTTTGGAGCCACCATCGTGCTGCCAGTATGGGTGGCACTTCTCCACAACAGTGGATGACAGCACCAGCAGAAGTAGCTCCTAGATTTGTAATAGGCTGTGTAAACCTTTGAACTTACTTGTTTGTTGACAGTTACATGTATGCCACCATTTGGAAATTTCTGCTTTGTGCTATTGAATGTGTGTATTCCTTTATCTCAGTAATATAAAAAATAGGAAGGTGAAATTCTAGGTGAATAATAAGGTATCACCATACCAGCTGCAACATTTCAGCCTAATGATACATCAGCCTAGAGTCATTTATTACACCCTCCCTGCAACAGTGAAATCTCTTCATTTATTTGGTTTCTGTGGTATAACTTGCACCAAGCAGATTGCCACAGCCCACTGGTTTATGCTTATGAAATTTGGTACATTTGCAATCCAAATACTAAGAGGATCTTTGCTCCTGCCCTTTAAGAAAGTTAAACTTTGAGCTCAAGTCTTTCCCCTGAAGTGGCCTGCAGTTCTTCAGTCCACCTCCTGAAGGTTTGGCTCATGGACCATGTTCCCTTGAGAATCTGGCATGGATGCAAAAAGACAGCTGTCTGGGAAATCATCCTTCTCTCAGTGTGCTATACCCATATTTTCTCAAAGCCAAGACTGACTACATATTCTTCTGATGGAACACAGGAACTTGGAAGCAAAGTCAGGCGACATCCTAATCTTGCAGGGCCCCTGTTTACACACCACTGAATGTTTACTTAGATGGTAGTGTCTTTGTATTTAAGATCGAATAAATTAGTTGGGAACATAGGAGTTGTATAGCAAAAAAACCTCCAAAAGTGTAAGCAAACAAACAAAGGTAAAGCACATTTAGAGGTACGCAAAAAATTCAAGTACTTCCTTCCCACTGGTTACTGGAAGGATTTTCTTCACATTCATCTATTCTTTGCATATTCAGGTCTCAAACAATAATATCCTGGTCTTGGATTGATAGGAGCTTGTCTGAAGTTGTAGAGTCTGAGTTATTGTTTAACCCTTGGATATCTTTATGCACATGCTGTATCATTTACAGAATCTTTTTTTCACCTAGAGTGTTGTTTTTCAGTAGGTCAGCTGTTCAGATTTTACTTGCCAGAGTCCTAATGGGGTTTCTGCAGAGATGCAGGGTAAGGGCTTTTTGCTCATCCTGGGCATTGTGTTTTGCACTATTAAGTTATCACCACAGAGTTCACCTTGAGAGCTCTTTCCTGAAATGTGTAAGGAGTTAACCACTACAAAAGCCGCCACCTTGCAACACACAAAATGGTATTCCTAAAAGGGCTGATTCAAAAGCAAGTTCAGCAGCGTCAGATAATTGTTATTTGCTGCATATTAAACGTAGACATGGATTAATTTTGAGTGTTATTGAGTATAGCCTGTAGAAGTCTCAATATATTAAAATGCCTTCCAACACTGTGCATGAAATGAACTGCAAGATGCGAGAGGGAGGTGAACGCTGTGAGCGCTTTGTGATAGAAAGGAGCGTCCAGCAGAAAAGTTTATTTCAAACAACCCTCATCTAAGCCTCTTCTCCAAATGGTCCCATCCAGATCTCCTCTTTAAGCAATTGCATCTCAATGTCTGACTTCCTGAACTTGTGAACTGGAAATTTAACCTATTTCACTTTTGCTCTGACTGGTACAGCCTGTGGGCAGGCGAATGGCTCCACTATTTGCGGCAGTCCCCAGGACAACTGGCATGCCGTGGAGGATTCCACCGCCCCCCAGAAGAAGGCGGCAATGCGAGCGTCCGTCTCTCCGAAATCCGTTTCGTTTACTGTATTGTTGTACCCGCAACGGCCAAAATTATTGCTCCAATACTGCCGACACCCCTGTTTAACTACACACACGTGTGCTACCGAGTTCAGTAGGACGATTCTAGAGCGTAAAATAATATCCTTGTCTCCAGTTTGGGAACTAGCTGAAACCGTCTATTTAGAGGGGCACTGCCGGCCTAAAATAATGCGTCTATTTAAAACACCGCCTTTGCCAGGGCCGCACCGCTGATGGGGGGAGTGTGCGTGGGGGGGTGCCCCGACGAGCGTTCGACTTCCCACGGCCCGGGGAGGGCAGGGGACCTGCCGCCAGTGCCAGCCAGGGGAGCTGAGGCGTCTCCCGCTGAGCGGGGGGGGAGTGGGTTTTCTGCTAGACGGCCCAGAACGGGCGGCGGTTCGGCGCGGCGGGAGGCGGCTGAGAAGGCCGAGAGCTGGCACCGCCCGCAAGTCCGTTCGCACAGCACCGTGGCGATTTTACCCCAATTTCCACCCGGGCGGCGGGGGGGAGGGACGGTGAGTGATCAGCGGGCGGCGGCGGAGCGATGCCCAAGATGGAGGCCGCCGCCCCGCCGGCCGTCTCAGGTGCGAGGGACGCGACCCACACCGCGGCCACCACCGCCCCGCCCCAGCCCCCCCCGGCGCCTCTTTCCGCCCGGCTCGGCGGCCTGGGCCGGGGGGACCGGCCCGGCCCCGCTCTGGAGCTGGGCGACTGGCCCGTGGGTAGGTGGCTGTGGCCAGGAATGGGGGGGGGAGACCCCGCCTGGCCCCCGCACCACCTGCAGCACCCTCTCCTTCCCGCAGGCCGCGGCACTGGCGGTGCTCGGGAGGCTCTGGAGCAGCTCAGCCCGGCGGGGGAGGACGAGAAGGGGGTGGAGGTGGCAGCCGTGCTCCCCTCGCGTGGGCGGTGAGTTTCCCCACGACCCCCTCCCGCCTTGGCCTTGCCGGTTTAACCGGCAGCCCCAGTGGCGCTGAACTGGGAGGGACGCTCTGCGAGTGGCGGCTCTGGCCTGGCCGTGCCGGTGCCCGCGCTGCCGCCTGCTCCGTTCCCTCGGTGCCACGGTCAGCTCGGCATCTTGTCGCCCAAACTCTGTGCTTTGAGCGTGCCC
>JANHFX010016086.1:0-39485 GCA_027560015.1 Chloroceryle amazona
CCCCCCACCGAGGCCACCGCCAAGGCCACCGCTGGGGCCACCACCAAGGCCACCACCAAGGCCACCGCCAAGGCCACCACTGAGGCCACCACCGAGGCCACCACCAAGGCCACCGCCAAGGCCCCCACCGAGGCCCCCTCCGAGGCCCCCACGGGGGCGCCCGCGGCGGCCCCGCCCCGCCATTGGCCGACCCGTCGTGGCCAATGGGCGGCCCCACGAGAGGGGCTGCGTCCCCCAGAGCCGCCCCCCCGCGGCCGCATCGCCCCCGTTTCATTAGCACTCGAAAGTGGAGGGCGAGTTTTAATTAGCTCCGCATCAGCTCGTCCCATTAATTAAGCAGCACAGAGATGAACCCCCCGCCCCGTTCCTGGTGAGGTGCTCCGCAGCAGGGCGAGAACGCTCCCGGAGAGTAATGGAGAGGACCCCCCCACGGCCCAGCCCGATGCTCCCTCTTGCCCTTGAAGCTGGGGCAGGCAGAGGCCACCCTGCCACAGAGACCAGACCCACGGCAGCACAGGGCCCCACCCAGCCAGCTGGGAAACCACCAAGGACGTGGGGACACAGTTCCCCTGGTCACACATCCATGGGCTGTATGTAGGTGGCTGCTGGCACCAAGGTGCCCTCCGCAGGGCTCAGCTGACAAGGTCGTTGATGTGCCACACCCAAGAGCCCCTTGCCCAGCAGTCCCTGAGCTCACACCATCCCCTAGAGCCCAAGGACAGGCCTCAGGAAGGGTGAAGTTGGATGCACCACCTGCCCTTCCTCCTTTCCTCCCTCCACCGTCTCCCCCTCCCCAGAGAAGGACAGCACCGTTCCTTGGCATTGCTGCAGTTTCATAAAAACATACATAAATATATTTCCGTTTCTTTAACGGAGAGCAAAGCTGCACAGGCACCTATAAAACACACAAGTCACTTCTCCACCCAGTGCTCCCTGCACAGGTCATATAAAACATATAAAAGGGGGGTGGGAGATAAAGGCTGCAGGTGAAGCAGGAGGAGGGTGCCACGCAGCCCTGGGCTGGGGCGCGAGCTGCTGCTGGGGGGCCCTGCTGGCCTCAGAACTTGCGCTTTCTCTGGCGGCAGCCTTTGGTCTGCTGCTGGCTGCTCAGGTGAAGAGCCGCGTGTGGCTCCATGCAGTCTGTGGCTTCCAAGGAGACACTGGGTTTCACAGAGGAGACGTCAAAAGGATGGTGGCCAAGGGAGATTGGGCTGTCTGCCGCTGACCCGCTGGCTGAGAGCGCAGGAGGGGACTGTTCATCTCTTAGTCCACCGAGGGGGGTCCCCGCATCATCGCCTGCAATGACAGCACACATCAGCCTTGCCTGGCCACCCTCTGGCAGAAGCCATGGGAGAGGGGAGGAGGAGGATGCTGAGAGCTGTTTATCCCCACTTGTCTCCTCCTGTCCTTGGATCTGCAGAGAGAAGCACCAGTGTGTAGGCAGGAACAGCAGCACCATGCCACCCTCCCAGGAAGGTGGACATCTCTTGGTGCAGTAGCTCAGAGCACACTCCCACCCCTTCAAAGGCTCTGGGCACTGGCACACATCTGGTGAGCACAGGCCAGCTAAGCCCAAAGCCTCCTGCTCTGCTCAGGAAAAAACAGAACCCTCTGAGGGGAAGTTGCTGTCCCAGCACAGCCCAGGGTGAGCCAGGACTGAAAGGGGAAACCTGGGAAAGGGCAGCCCTCACACAACCAGGAAGGCACAGAAAGCAGCCTCCCACCTGCAGACTTGCTCTCCGAGAGCTCCAGCATCCTGAGGAGTCCCCTCTCCTGCTTTCCAATGTCCTGCTAAGGAGAGAAGAACCACTTTCACAGCACTGCCACAAGAAACCTTGTAGCCAGGATGGCCTCATGGCCACACATTCCCCTAGCCCATGGTGTCACGCTGGGCACAAGAGGGAATGCTGCATTTCCAGGGTCTCCAGCTGAGTGGGGCCAGTTGCCCACAGGAAGGGGCCAGCCCCTTGTACAGCCTGACCAGTGGCCAAGTAGAGGCAGCTGAGAGCAGTTAGAAAAGCAGTGCCCAGTAAGGAGGGAGGCCAGGGTGCAGAAAGCACCCCCAAGCCCAGACAATGAGCAAGGGGCTGAAACAGACAAATGTGGGCACCGGGAGCTCTGCCACAGCTCAGGCACGTCCCCCAACACTGTGCCTCTGAAGACAGGCTCTGTCTCACTCTGTCCAAGCACACAGGGAAAGGCCTTCCTCCAGGGCAGAGCCAGATGAGGAACACACATCTTATGCCCTCCCTCAGGCCTTGGGAAAATGCAGATGCACTGGTCACACAGGCTAAGGGAAGACCACTAGGCCCAGCTGCTTTGAGCCTTTCTGGTCCAGCAAAGTCCTCTCTCCTGGATGTTCCCTGACCCTAAAACCACTCTGGGAAGGCATCTCTGCTGCAGGGTTGGAGCTGTGAAGCACCCCAGGATGGGCTGTAGCAGGAATCCTCAAGCCCAACTGTGTCACTTGGAAGCTTTCCAAGGGTTCAGCCCATGCCCAGGCATGACCTGTTCCCTTGGTGAGCTGTTACCTCAGCCCAGGGCAGAGCCAGAGGAAACACATAACCTTGCTGAGTTGTCCCAAAGGGCTGTCTGGCTCCAGCATCTTTCCCCTACGCTCAAGCCTGTGTGCAGGACCCTGCATACGAGCCAGCTGTGGGGCACAGGGACAGAGTCAAACAGCCCCCACAGAACTGGTCACATGCAGGAGCAGACGTGCCCTGCAGTACTCTGAACCACACAGTGCTCGGCTGTATCCCAGCCAAAGCCATCAACCAGAAATCTCATAATTTGCATCTGAATCCCCAAAGGGCTGAGGCCTGTGATGGATTTAAGGGATTATATGAAACTAAGACATCATGTTGCATCTTCATGCTGAGAATCACATTTCTGAGTTCAGGCAAAGCTGCAGCACTAGGGCTTTGCCCACAGGAACCAACGGGAAGGCCTGGAAGGATCCTCTCTCTGCTCCCCTGGGACAGCCACAAGCAGGAAAAAGCATAGTAGGGGCCAACACCTGGCAAGTGACTGTGAGCCAGCTGCTACCCACATTCCTGCCTCCCACCTCCTCTAGTAAGGCACATCCCCCACACCCAGCTCATCTCCACCACTCACTCCCCCACATTTCTCCCAGGATGCTGCAGTTTTCTCCCAGTGCTGAGCAGATCCCCCTGCACCAGCTCTGAAGCCTTCCCCATGGGGGAGGGCTCGTAGATATACACTTGTCACCCTGCCACTGCCCTCTGCTCCACCTATATTCAGCCAAGGAAGCCTGCAGGACAGAGGCACGCTGCTGGCAGCAGGACAGCCCTGGCTGCCTGCCTGCTGGAGAGGTTACTGGCAGCTCTGCTGGATTAGCTCACCCCTGGGACTGGTCCATGCTCTTGCAGAGCGCCATGGGAAGGAGGGCAATGAGTTCTCAGGCCATGGGGCGCACAGGGACAGGCAACCCTACACCAGGTCAGCTCATCCTGTAAGCCAGGGAAACAGCTCCTGCTGCCAACCCAGCCCCAACCCCAGCACAAAGCAAAGGAGATGTTCTGCAGGGTCAGCCCTCACCTTAGTGCTTCGCAGCCTCCTGGTTCCCTGAGCTTGCCTAGCAGCCTGAAGGCAGCTGTCCACATGCCTCTGATACTGCAGCAGTGGCACCAGTGACTTACAGAGGTAGCACTTCTCACACCTGCCAGCAGCAAAGGACAGAGCACCTTGTTAGGATTTGCCTTGCACTGGGCTCCCAGCCACCAGTGGTGACTTTCCTCCTCCAGGCCGTGCCATGGAGAAGACTTGTCACCAGATTGGGTCTTGCTCAGTGGGGTCAGGCCAGCACCAATTGCAAAGATTGAGTGATTATCAGTTTTCCCTGCCTGTTCCTCTGTATCCTGCTGCTGCAGCAGTGGGACAGTAATCAAGTTTGCTCATCTAACTATCTCAAACACTGCTGATTTCTCCCCAGGCATAAAGCACCCTGTCAAAATCCACAGAAATGAAGTGCGAGGGCTTTGCAAAGGGGAGTTGAATTCTGCCTGAAAAGCAAACCAAGTGTGTTAAATCAGAAAGACATTTCACCAGGGCTGGATGAACTTGTCTGACTAGTAAATCAAGTCTTTCCCTGCACTGTCTCCATTTTACATCATGCCAGGCTGGAAGAGGAATGCAGAGCACATGGTCCTGCTGGGGAGCTGGCATGGCCCATTCCCCAAACCCCCTCGTTGGTGTAGAAGATGCTCAAGCTCACAAAGGATGACCGAGTGTGCTCAGAAAGAGAATTATCCTGGGCAAAAGGAGATGAAGGTCAGGTGTGGATTTACACAGCTACACTTCCTTCCACACCATCTCCCAGCAGGGACTGAACCATGCAGAAGATGGCAGTGGCTTTCAGGAGGGGAGCATCTACTCAGGGAGGTATTCAGGAACGGACCATCTCCAAGATGAGGCGAGCACCCAGGCACCAGGCCTAGCAGCGTTGTGTTCAATTTGATAAGCAATACTCTCCCAGCAAAACTCACCCCAGGCTCCAAAATGCGTATGGATAGCCCCCATCAAGCAAAACTCTGCAGCACTTTTCCTGTATTTTCTTTCCAGTCAGTGCTGATTACCCAGATAATGTGTCTAAACAGAAGCTGTCCTCTCTATAATTAGCCTAATTCCATTAGTGATGTTGCCATCCACTGTTTGTAACAGGAAAATTGCTTCCATAGCAGGGATTTTACTGTCAGATCCTCTCTTATGATGCTTTGTGTGGGTGGCAGGAGGAGGGGCTCCATGGGAAGAGATTAAACAAAGCCACTGCTATTCTGAAAGTCTAATTTAATTAAGAATATCACTACAGGTGCCATGGTACAGCCTCCCTGTCCTAGCCCCTTCTTTTCCCAGGGTTACTAAGCTCAAAACTCCCATTAGAAACTGGCTGAGTTAGCACCATTTCAGCTACAGCTCCCCCCACAGTAGCCAGAGACCACACACCCCTGACCCGCCATGGATGGGGCTGAAAGGAAATAGTGCAAAAATAAACAACCCGAGAACAGCAAATTCCTCTTGCTCTGGTTTAAATAGAGCCAGCACTGCAACAAGAGACATACAGGGAAGACAATTTCTTAGGGAAACATTGCTCTGAGGCCAGCACTTATACAGGAATAAAGACATCTCCAGGCAAGCTAGAATGGAAGCAAAGGAACAATCTTGGAGGAGCAAGCATATGTACTTACTTGTCAAGGTCTAAGGATTTTGGGTCACTTTCACCACTAGCAGCTTTACTTCTTGCCTCTCTCTGACGCCGTGTGAGCACTGGAGGAAAACCAGAAAGGATTATCTGCCATCCACCCCAAAAGCATGCCTACACCATGTCCAAATGCAACAGGTTCAGTTGCTTCCACTCAAGGCTGCTGCAGAACTGATGGCAGAGGCAAATGCTGGACTGGGACAGGCAGGGTTGTTTGTCCTGTGGAAGAGGTAGCTGGCCAATTCTTTTTTTTTTTTTTTCTGGGGGGATACTGAAAAACTTTCCTTCCCCAGGCTATGAAGCCAGCAAGCCATTTCACACTATAACTTCTCTCCTGCCAGAAACAGCTGGATCAGCAGTATGCAGTTTACAGTCATTTTAAAGCTGATGCGCAGTAGCGCAACAGCCTGGGAGAAGAGTTACCCAGCTGCTCCAGCACGCAGCACCGTTCTCTGCCAAATGAGCCACCCATGCTGGCTGCAGGGAAGGGGGTGTGAGAATGGCGAGCTCAGGGGGAAGGGGAGCTGAGGAAGGTGCTGTGCGGAGGCACTGGCCCTTCTGCAGCCTTGCTGGGGAGGGATGCAGCTCAGCTGGGAAAGGAAGGTGGTAACAACCAGCCTACATGCACGGCTGTTCCCACTGCCTGTGTGCACCAGGGGTGGTCTGTGCTAATGTCCACACAGAGCTCTGTGGAGCCTCTAGGTGAAGATCTCTACCAGGGCTAAGTGCTGGTGGTGCTGCTCTCCAGCAGCAGCAGGGAAGGGCTAGCTCTGACACATGTGAGAGGACAGTGAGATCCCAGCTGACCAGCATGCTGATGACAGATCCAATTTCTGCTCCTCCAGCAAGCTTAAGCATCCTTCCCAACCTGCTTTCTGGCGTCTGCAGGGAGTACATTGGAGTGTTGTCTCTTTCAGTCGAATTCCTCTCAGTGTATTCCCATTGACATGCCACCAGCAAAGATCCTCGGGGAACAAACCACATAGCTTAGCTTTCTTCGCCAGGGATGTTCAAGACTCCAGCTCCCAAACAGATGTCACAGTAAGCATTCTCGGGCAAGCTGGCTAAAGGGACAATGCAGGCATCTATTTTACAGCCCAGTAACATTGCTGCCCATACTCTCATTAGAAGAAAAAGTCTGATCCCAAGGTATAGACACAACAAACCTGCTTACTGTCATCTGGGCTAAAGAAAGAGATGCACAAGTTCTGTGCAGAACACAAAAGGAATCATTCAGAGTTTTAGCAAAGCCCCATCTCCAGAGTATTAGGCAACCCCAATATCTATCCACAACACAGATACAACACAGCCTTTCCCTTAGAAGCAATCTCTGATCTACAGCCACAACCAGCAAATGGAATGCGAGATGCTCAGGAGCTTCTGGGGCTGACAAGAGAAATCCATGCTGAAGGAACAAGCTCAAGCAAAAGTTTCCTAGGATGTGGGTATTGTTTCATAGGCGATGACTGATACCAACAGCTCATTCCTCACAGCTACTGAAGTGGATGTCTCACTCTAACTTAGTCTGGCCCAGATTCAAAGTGGCAGCCTGACTTAGAGGACTGACAACTACGGCCAACCCCCAGGCCATTCAGCCTCCCAACAACTCAACTAACACGTGTGTTTGACAGCATGGTGAAAGCTGTTCTCCAAATCAGTGTGCACTCGTTAATATTCCTTTAACACTGTCTCAGGAGCCTTGTGCACCAGCTCAGGTGTTAATCAGTTCTATTTTCTTCCAAAAGCAGTGAACACATCTGGCATAATAGGCCCATTAGAGATGTCTGGGACCAGCTCTGCAGCTGCCCAGGGGAAGACCCCCAGCTGTGCTGCTGGAAGCAGAGGCACTGGTGAGAGAATGGGGCCATTGGTGAGGCACAACCCATGACAAAACTCACTGGCCATCTGCAGGAAAGGGGTTCAGAACATGGGAAAAGACTTGCTGTGATGAAAATGCCCACCACAGAGCAGTGCTGACCTGCTCTGTGAGAGGACACTCAGAACTGTCCCAGATGCAATGCTCTTCACTGGGTCAGACACACTCTGCAGCCCAAGAACAACCCTGTCCCTGGCTCAGCATTTCTTCTGGTTGACAAGTCACCCTCAGCCTGCTTGGCTCCAGCTTGCTGCCCGGGGAAAAGGAGCAAGCCATCCCCAGCACCGTCCCACTACCAGCACACACAACTCCAGACACCTTGTGGGGCTGACAGTTGAGGTCTGCACATGGAGCTGCGAGGCCAGTCACCAAGCCCCTTGTCTTGCTGCACAACCCATGTGCAGCTCAACCCACAAGCTTTCTCCCATTCTTACTACCCCCTGTATCGCTTTCTGTGTGGGACCTTATTAGCAGTGGGCCTGCCAGCATCTTGTCCTTTCACAGAAGTGATGAAGCTCTGCACCCGCTCCATTACTCTTTCTGGTCAATCAGTGCCACTTCCGTTGATGTCATGAGATTTTCAACAGCACCAGGGCTGCTGCTAACGACTGATAATTGCATCAGGTTGGTTGAGGCTTTTGGAGGAAGGGCTGTACCAAATTCTCCTTTTCTTGGGCTCACTTGGGAACTGAGAGGTTGGGAGCATGTAGATGGAGTGCAAGAGGAATCTCAAGACTATTTTGCTTTACTCAATAGCAGCCAAGATTCACTTCCAGACTGAGACCAGAGGATTCCTGCACTGGCAACAGCAGCAGGCAATGGATGCAGCAACTCCAGAGACCCCCTCTCACAACAGCAATCCCTTCAGCTGAGTGTATGAAGAAAGAGGGAGCTGGCACAACACTTCTGTGGCTCCACTTGTTCACTAGGAATTAACATCAGTCACTGAGCTGTAAACCCAGGACCTGAACCTTCCCCCAGCCTGGTAGAGTAGTTAATGCAACAGCAGGCTCTTCTTTTTTATTTACTCAGACCACATGAAAATGGAAGTTTCGTGATCGGATTTTCATATGCCCAGGTATGTGGTGTTCTGGGCATCCAGCCAGGGCAGCCATGTACATACATAAGGGAAGCAACTGTAACTCATCTGGCCCAGCTAACTCATTTGCAAACCCACCCTTAAATATCAGCTGGACTGAGCTGGCCTCCTGATATAGAACACTGAAAGACTCTGGTACATGATTAGAAGAGAGAAGAAGAGAAGTAAAACCAGCAAGAATCCAGCCTTTTGTAATTTTAAAAATGAAAACCACTGACAGCTGTAGTCTGCAGGACTGCATAATCTGCAATTCTGGAGACATATGGGGTAAATCCAATTAATAAGTCTGAAGACAGACTGGGAACCCTTGACCCAGTGTGCCAAAGGAAAACTGAAGCTGTCTTTTCTTAACAGACCAGGACATGGCTTAGAGGGCAGAACTGTTTTTTTTCTCTCTTGTAAGGCTTCTGCTGTGCTCTCGAGGAAGCCAGCAGCCAGCCAAGAGCACACAGCGCTTCAGCAGTAGAGAACAGCTTCTGGACCCATACAGGAGCTGGCATTAGCTTCAGAGGACAACTCCCCACCTCTGTTTTCTCTCCATGAATTAGCTTTACCTATGGATTCTGTGCTAGTGACGGATACCAAGGTAACAGCCCTGGAAACAGAGTCCCTTTGTAGCACACAGCTATGCCAGGCTGCTGTCTGGCCTCTGCTCAGAGCAGAGCATCATCCCTGCCTGTTCAACCCAAACCTTGCTGAGCAGCCCATTGGCTGAGACCCCACCAGGTGTCTACTGACATTGTACTGCTGCTGGGAACTGGACTGAGGTGCCCTGCAAGCCAGAGCCCCAGCAGGCAGCAGGATTCTGCCCCATGTTACGTGCTGCTCCTAGTCCAGGAGGCCCAAGGTCCTGCAAAGAGTCTTGGTGCAAACAACACAGGTTTCACAGGCTGTTATAGCTAACAGAGACTGGTCCCTACAGGGAAAATATTAGAATAACTGGCAACAGAAAACCCGAATTACTGTGATTTTGTCCCAAAACCATTGCTCTGCTTAGAGCTGTTATTGTAGACCAAAATCCCTTTCATTCCATGCTAGCTGTCTTACAGAGGGATTGTTCTGAACAAGCTAGAACAGCAGAGTAGCAATTCCAAAATAACTACCCTCACAAACAGCTCTGAGGAGACCAGTCTGGAAGCAGAGTAGCGAGGCCAGCCTTGAACTCTGTCCTGCTGAAAGCCAACACCAAAGGAAAGAACAAATTCCCTCACACTGCCAAAGAATTCAAAGCCTTTTCCTGATCACAGTCAGGATTCCCCAGGATCAATGGATATACTCACAGTCCAGCCACACCAGGGACCGATTACCACAGGGCCAAAGACATTCCTGCTAAAAGGCATACTAAAACTTCTGCTCCATTTTGTGGCACAGATAAGACCTTTATCAGTGCTAAGGATAGGAGAGGAACTGTGATAATTTGTGATTTGCTTGAGCTGAATGCTTTGCATTAGCAGCTGGTTTCTTCCTGCAGAGTCAACTCCCTACCAAAATTAAGCACCAAATAGTATCAACTGTTATTCTGACTTCTGTTATCTTGACAGGACCCATGTCATAGCCCTAAAAATTTAGTATAACTGAGACCTTGTATTTCAAAACTACAACTCTGCATTAAGATTACTTGTTGAAACTTCCTCCTGCTAGAGGAATGAAGAAGTTACCATTTTGTACTAACTTCAATTTGCTTGAGTTGCTTAAACATCACAGATTTAGGTTGCATTTAATAACCCAGTATGTAACTGAAAATTATATATTCACAACCTGAAAAGTTAATCTTATTACAAGCTGCTCCTCTGATACCACCTGACATTGTGCTAACATAGACTTTACATTTCAAGCAGCAGCTAAAACATAAGTTATTGAACATGTTGATAACAAACCAGTGTATTTCTTCTCTTAAGGAATACTATATGGAGAAGACTGCAAAGAGGATTAATATGGGCTTTCTGACTGTGCTTCTATGTCTCACTCTTTACATGAAGGAGAAAAATCCAAGATCCCAGATCCATAACTATCATTTTGCAACTTTAGAGGAACAAGAGGGAAACTTTTCTGCAGTCTCTTGCAGCTGAACCAGCCATTTTTGCACATACAAATGTCAGACTCATTGCAGCTTGCAGGCCGTGCTTGGAGTGGTACAGAACATCCTCCCCTCTCAAGAGCCTTGAAGGATGCTCGCCTGTGTGATGCAGGAGGCTGACACTTTCTACCACCTTGTTTCTCCCAGATACCAGCTGAGAGACTATGGCAGAGCCCCAGGATTCTCTGCAGGTCCTCAACAAAACACACAATAGACATGTCTTATGAGTATTGCCTGAAGCATCCAGGGTCAGATCCTGCAGTAATATTCAGTTTATACGCTTTCCAAGGCACTAATAATGCAATGAATTACAAAGTCAATCAGATAGAAGATGTCTCTGTGCAGGAGGTTGTGGAAACACGGGAGCCTCCAAGAACACTCTCCTGGCTGGCTTGGAAAATGAACAAACCTTCCTCCATGCCACGCACCAAACATCCTCAGAAGGACAAGGCTGCAGCACCCAGCCACAAGTAACTGGAAAGGGGGACAAGCACAAAGAGCAAAGACACAGAAGCAGCACTTAGCAGACCTGGACTGTCCTCTCCAGCCTCCTCTCCCACGACGCCATTGCAGTACATGGCATGCAGCTCGATCTCCGTTGCTGGGAAGCCTTGGTCACAGAGCGGGCACGACACATGATCAGCAGCTGTAGGGCTGCAGTCAGGCATGGTCCTGCCAGCATCTTCGTCTCCACCAGCCTAAGGAAGATGAAAAAATTAGCCAGACAGTTAACTGTACTGTCTCTCTTTTTTTTTTTTTTTTGCTAGGTACAGAGCACTGTGCTGTCTGGTAGCTACTCACCCTCCCACAGACTCAGTTTTTCTTGGAAAGTTTTATTCTCCCTTCATCACATATCGCTCAGAAATAACACCACTGGCTGAGTAAACTGTGCAGTACTAATAACTAATTCTTCTTCCAAAGGCAACATGTCCTTCTGAATCATGGTGAAACCTCTCTGCACAGCCGTGCACACCATTTAAGGCAAATATCACCCATACTACCATGGAAAAATGGCAAAGCTTACATTAACTAGGAAAGCTCAGAAGTGAAAGTGATGGAAAATGCATGGGGTAAGGCAAGAGTTCAACATCTGACTTGTGCTCATCAGTTCCTGGACATGATCCACACTACACAGGTGGCTTTGCCCAGGATGAAAGGAGGCCGCTGTGCTCTTAAGGAGTCCAGAGAAATCACTGGGAAGCTCCTCCTCTCTAGAGGAGGTGGCAGGAGCAGTCATGAGAGGGGACACACATCAAGGAGAGAGGCAATACCATTAAAATCAAATTCACACAAAATTACTAGCAGTGGCTTTCTGCCAGGGCAAAATGTCACAGCCCACGTTTGTTCTCCGGGTGCCGTCACCACTCACCAATACTCTCTATTTGCATTGGTTGCACAGCTGCAAAGGTGCTTCACTACCCACCCATGGAGATACAGCCTGGTCCTAATGCTACTGATGTTCCCAAGACACAGCAGACTGCTGCCATCTCACCTGTAACTAGATCTCTGCCTAGTCAGGCTGGCTACAAGATTTCTCCATCTTTAAGAAAGACCCTTTCCCTTCCCACAAGCATTTAAAAAAGTTATTTAAATATTAAACATGTAGAAGAAACCAATAGGAGAATATTCTGTTCTTAGGACTAAGTAATGACATAGAATCATAGAATGGTTTGGTTAGAAGGAACCTTCAGATCATCTAGTTCCAAACCTCAGCCATGGGCAGGGACACCTTCCACTAGACCAGGTTGCTCAAAGCCCCATCCAGCCTGTACCTGAACATTCCTGGGGAGGGGACATCTAGGTGTAGGCAGCATATAGCAAAACCACCATCTGCTTCCTTCCAATGGTGTAATTTCAGGGAAGCAGTAACTGAATTCAGCCAAGATGCTCAGTGCCACTGGAGTGCTTTGTCATGTGATTTGGTTTATCTCTTGCTTCTCCAAATGAGGCTCTGATCCTGATTTTTATGTCCTAAATGGAAGGAGGGATTTGCTGGCTCAGAGCTGTGCAAAAAAACCTGCAGGACTGCACCTTAAAGTGAGAATCCAAAAAAGCACTTCTCCCAGACACTGGCTGAGAGACTAAGGCACCAAGCCCCAGAATACCCCTCTTACTTCCAGGGAGGGTCTCTGCCCTGGATTTCTGCAGAGGAGCTGCCACAGTACCTCAACCAAACACAGGCTGTTGAAGTACATTACTCATAGCATTAGCACTCATACCCTGCTCTCACATCTCAGTGTCACTACATCTTGTAAAGTCCTCACCGTGGGGCGTCACACAGAGGAGCCGTAAAAAACGAGATGTGTCAAATATGATTGATCAGATCAAACCTGTGTTATCCTAGTCAGGCAACACATGTGAAAAATATGATGGGAAAAGCAGCAGGGACTGCTCCTTCTAGCTGCCATTTTTAAAGCAATCTTCAGAGATCACCGATTCTGCACACCCTGCCCACCCACATTCGGTGGTGAATTACTAATTTTAAATGGAAATGCAACATTCTGTAACAAAAGACACCACAGTCCCAAAACTGCTTCTAGAAAACCTTGGTATAAGAGTCTGGAAAACCTCAACTGCAGAACCCCTGTCAGAGGCAGAGACAGTTGCCTCTCCTCTTTAGCAGGGGAAATTGCCTACAAGACATAGTACTTGCAGCCAACAGCCAGCCACGAGCAATGCTAGAGGCTGAGCTCAACAAGAGGACTCGTGCATCCTGGCTCAGCATCTGCTAAAGAAGAACACAGTCCCAGCGGTCTCTGTCCGCTTCATGCTAACCACTGATGCACATGGAAGCTGTCTCTGCTGTGTTCCTGGAAGGCTGCAGGCTCCAGACCCTCACCTGCTGCCAACTATCATTTTGTCAAACAGTCCCCATGAAGCCCCACCACATCATGCCTGAACACAGTGCTCAGCACAGTGCAAGACCCAGGGAACCCTCTGCAAAGCGCAAGGGACAGGGCAGTGTCCTGGCCACAGCCAAGCAGGTGATGAATGTGCTCTGGTAGCTGCAGCTACTTGGCCCAGCACAGAGCCACTGCCTCTCCCTGCTTCAGTCCCTAATTGACTGAGCCATGCTTTGGGATACCTGCAGAACAAAAGGCACACGAGAGCAGAAGCTGCTTGATTAAGAGGCCTGTGACAATGAGACATCAGAGCTGCAGACGCACTGTACAAGCTTCAGACTCCCAGAATGAGCTTTCCACAAATGAATCCTCTTGTCAAGGGCGGTACGATTCCGTATTCATGTACCCTGCCAAAGGAGTACTTGGCAACCCCTTTGATATTGCTCTCTAAATTAACAGACAAAGGGAGTTTTATCAGAAGCAGGAACTGAAGTCGGATGTTGGTAAAGCGACAGCTGCAAAGCAGTTGCTGCACAGGTGTGACAACACAGGGAAAGGAGCTGCAGGACAGTGCACATCTGCATCGGTGGTAAGGGGATGGCCCTGCCACTGACTTACTACCGCTATTAACTGTTACTGCACAGAAATCATAATTCCTGTGCTCGGGTCACTCTCCTTGGACCGCAAACCACCACCAGCCCCCAACACTTCAATGTCATCTCTATCCCAGCCCTGTCTCTGGGTGAACCTCTCCACTTAGCCTCTTTAAGATGGTCTGTGGAGAACAGACACCAAAGTTCAGAGGACCGCAACAAGGAAAAGTTTATCAAAACATGAGTGACTGAGGTTTACTGAGGCTCCCCGACAGCTTCTGGGGTTGCTTCTGCATTGCTGACCATCACAGCACTAAACTTCCGAGCAACAGTGCTGCCATCTATGCTGATGGCATCCTCCAGCACAGCAGCATGTGCAGTATAAAAGAACAAACTGGAATTGGTAACAGCTCTCCAGCTACAGGACTGAAAGGCTCCAGAAGCACCTGCAAGCAGCCCCCAGACAAAAAGGGTAATGAAGCAGTAGAGAAAAGCAAAGAGGGAAGTGTTTGTGAGGATCCCAATAGCAGAAGCCCAATCTACCAGCCACCCACAGGGAAACACTAGAACAGCCCAGCTGAAACAAGGTCTAGAAGGCAGGAGTGGAAGAAGGACCCCTCTCTTTTACCTGCATAGGTGCATCCTCACTGCCCAAGTGGAGCTCTTCTCTCTCTGCCTCAATAGCTTCCAGGGGACTCGGCTGGGTCTCTGCAGAAAAACACCTCCATATCAGTGCAGGTTTGCAACCCCCAAACTATCTCCTCACTTGTTTCATGTAACTTAGCCCATTTCTTAACAGTGTTTTCACAGCTTCAAAACATTTTTTAGACTTGCCACAAATGTTATCAGACAACATGCAACAACAACCAGATGAGGGGTTAAAAGTCACAGCATGGTGGTGTGAGGACAAAGCCACCACAGCTTTGCAGCTTCATGGGGAGTGAGACTAGACACAGGGAAAGCGCGTGGGACACTTGCTGGGTTAAGAGACAAAGCAAGAATAAAGCTCTCCATTGCACTGAGACAAAGCTCCCGATGTGCTGTCTGCCTCACAGATGCACCATCTTCAGACTTCCATGCCTGCCTTAGCAATAAAATATGCCTCCAATCACAACCGTGACCTCTCCCTCTACAGCTGCCCGTGAGCAGGGGTGGTCTCTTCATTAATTTTCTCACTTAAAATCCTGGACTGGAAAATCTCAAACATTGTAGGAGAGACCAAGGAAGAAAAATTCATTGGTCCCAAACATGTTTTATTTAAGACAAAATAACTCTTTGGCCCTCAGGATTTACATACAACCTGACAGTGAAAAATCTGAGATTTTTTTGACTGCCTTGAAGAGGCCACTTCAGACACTTTGTTTAGAGTGATCCCTCCATACTGACATACATCCTGGTGTCTCTTCAGCAGCAAGTCCCTAGCAACCTCTGGTCACAGAACTGTCTTAAGAGGAAATGGGTCAAAAACTAAGGAATCAAACTAAATTTCCTGGATAATTTCAACTCTGACAAACAGAGCTGGGAAAGAAATCTCATTTTGTTCAAATAACTTAAAAATTCTCTTCTTTTCTCAGAATTTTTTAAGTGAGTAATTTTCAGTGCAGAACTCGTAACATTCTCAAGTGCCTCTTACCTGGGCAAACAGAGATCTCTTCTTCAGCAGAGTTTTCTGTGGCAGTATCTGGGCTCCTTTTACTGGCAAGTGGGGTCAACATGGAGATGCTGTTCAAAATACAAATACAATATAGATCTCCCATCCAATAGGTATGACAGCATGCACCTGCCTGTCTCAGAACAGCAGATGATGCTGTAATTTCCAAGTGGTCAATACCTGATAGCCAGAAATTACCAGGATAACAATGAAATATGGGTATAAAATGCTGTCCTAAGCAAAAAATCCAAAGGGAACTTTTTTTTTTTTTCTTCTAGAAGCTGTGGACAAGAAGGCAGGAAGGGTCACTGTCTCATGTCAGGGGAGCAAAATACCTGCTCACAACTGAGGGACTCTCCTGATTCTTTCTACTCTTAGAGGACATGGGAGTTGTGCAGGTACCAGCACTGTGTTTCCTGTCTGTCGGGGGAAGGAAATCCTCAGGGAGGAAAGACACAGACTTGCTTTATCCCACATTACCCTCTCCCTGCTCACTCTGCTCATTTTCTTCCTTACACCGTGCACCGTAGACAGACGCAGCGCAGGTGCAACACAAGGCAAGGCCTCCCTGCAGCAAAGCCCTAACACCACTGGTGCTGTTAGGTTCCATCAAGCAGCACCAAGCACTGCTCCTCTCATTTTGACCTTTGGACTCCTCTAGCTTTTTCCTCCCCACACATTGCACGGTGTCTTTCTGAGAAAGGCAGGCATCACTGAGTAAGCCTGGCACCCATGCTGATACTCTCGATGCTCTGCGTGGCTTTCTGATTAGTCTGATCAAGTATGCAAGAACACACTTTAAAAACATGAATCCCCACACTGGCAAACAGAAGATTTATTAAGCTCAGCCACAGGCCTTAGAGAGGAGACAACAGCCACTGCTGATTTATGATAAATAACAAAATTCTGATAGGAAATCACAAGTGGCTTTTCTCTCTAAATAAAGCATCTCAAAGCATTTGTTATGGATGCAGGCTGAGCATGTTTTACTCTGTGTCTAACATCAGGGCTCACTTCAAAAGAACTCACACAAAACAACTTGCTATGACATTTATAAAATGGGCTAATCAATTTGAAGTCAAACCACATTTCTTGCTACACCAACTATCTCCTGGTAACAAAGACTATAATCATTTATTAAAACCCCAATCTACCATGCTATGCACAACATGTAAAACAATCAGGCCAAGCAGCCCGCAGAAAGCAAAGCAGTCTCTTCTCACTGCTGCTGCCTCCTCCTCACTACCTCCAGACAGCTCAGAGCCACGTTTCCCTACAAAGTGCTTCTGAGGCCAGCCAGTTGGGGTGCCTGAGCCACACCCAAGAGAGGACTGCACTTGGTGAGTTACCAGGAGGCCAATGGCAACACTTAATGTGCACAAAATTGTGAAGACTGCAGCCATTTCTTGCCTTGCTGCAGATGTGCCAGCTGCTGACGGAGGAGCTGCAGCACCCAGGTGTGTCCCAGCCCCAAAGGGGGCAGCCAGGAGCTCCTGGGGAACATCCCAAACTAACCCCATTAACTACATGGGAGGGAAGAGGTCCCCCTCTTTCCATATTGAGCTCTGGCCTCTTCTGTTTTCAGCAGGTGGGTGGCCAGCACTGCAGAGCACACACCTCTGTGCTCTCTATGCAAGCACACGAGCTCAGACCCCAGCTGTCACAGGCTCATCAGCCTTGGCAGCAATGGCAGCTGCAGGTTCCTCCTGCTCCCCAAGGCGAGCTTTAAGCTTGTTAGAAAGGTGCAAGCAAGAGGGATTTTCATACTCTGCATATTGATATTAACTGCTCAGGCCAAATGCTCTTAGATCAGAGGAAAATTGGCAGGTTTGTTCCAAAGCAGGTTTAAATTATAAAACCCAGCAAATTAAAAACATGACATTATCTGCCCTCTCTTGTAACGTGCTCCTTAAATCCTCTCTTGTTTGCCCTTCTTCCACAGCCTTTGCCGCAGAATTGCATTCACAGGAAGGAGAAGGAGGGGGAGAAAAAAAAAAAAAAAAAAAAGGAAAAGAGGAGTAGGCTTAAATCTGAAGAAAATCATGTTGACTTGTCCCACACCTGTCATCTGCTGAAGTGGCTTTTCTGGAGCACTGCACTCTATCTTTGGCTGATAGGCAGTGCCGTCTGGCTTCCTCCTCCCTTTTTTCCTCTTCAACAGTAAGGCAAGAACATAAAAATACACAAAGAAATCCAGTAAACCCTCTACCATGCTGCTTATGTGTCTTCCCAGACAGACCACGTGATGACATCACTGTAACTCACCTTCAGCTCACCTCCCCATCTCCACAGCTTTACTGCACTGTGTTACATTAGCTTCAGAGGGCAAGCATCAAGTCCTCATACTTGTAGTAGGATGCACTTTGCACATTTTATAAAGTAACAAGAGTAACTGATCTCTTCTCCCCAGTTGTCCCCCAACTCTCTCCCACACTGCTCCAAAGCCATCGATTTCCAGGGACACCTCACAGCAGCGACTGCAGACAGCCTTTCCAGCAAGCCCAAAACTCTCCAGGGAGAGTGCTCACAAGAGCAAGCCTGAGAGAGACCCACATTCTGAAACTGCCCTCCTCACCTCTGTGCAACTTGCATGGGTTCCCCCTCTTCACGCACACCCTCTGCAGGCAGCACCTGGGAGGCCTGGAAAGGAAAATTCTCATATTATATAAAACAATGTACACAGCTAACCTGGATCTGCTGGGTCATCAAATTCTGTCCATGATGTTGCATCCAGTCTGTTTACATACATTTTCTGGAAATGACCAAGCATCCATCCTGAACTAGTTGGGTGTTTCAGCAGGTCCCTGCAGTAATGCCAGGTAGTACTTTTTGCTAAATTGCTGTTCCTGGACAATCCATGCCCACCCACTCATGCCGTAGCCCTGTCCATCACCTTCACACCCTCTGCCTCTTCCTAGCATCTAGCCTGCTGTACCTGTAGGCAGCAGCCACAGCTCTTCTCTATCCCCACTTGTGTGGAGCTAAACAATCCAAGGATTCAGAGTCCCCTTGCACTCCCTCAAGCACCCCAGCAGCCCTCGCCTACTCCAGTTTAAAATCTGTTTACCTGAGCCAGGGTGACCTGATCAACTGGTACAGCTCACATTTGACCACAAGAAGTCCTCCTCTGAAATTTCATACAGATAAGATCTGTTGCATTTTCCTTGACGGGAGGAAATCAGCAGTCCCATCAAAGAGAGGGAAGAGATTAATCTGCACAATCTACAGCTGGCAAATCTGTGTGCATTTTACCCCATTTTTCATTTAGCTCTACAACTCCACTTATTCTTTCCTTTAAAATTTGTTCTAAAGCCTTATGCACTGCCAAGGTCAGGCTAACATGCCAGTCATTACACAGATTCCTTTCTTCTTCCTCAGTGTACACTTTACACTTGCCATTCCCTAATCAGGTGGAATTACAACAGTTTATTACCAGTCCTTGCTGTCAGGCCCACAATTTCTCATGCTAGTTCTCAAAGAAATACAAGGGGGCTTCCTCCTCCTTCCCTGAGTCTATTAAACTCTCTGAGTTTGACTTCCACCACAGGTTTCGACCTCGATCAGCTCCACTTCTGGATGGCTGATGTACTTCCCCAGTAAGCCCCAAAACAGAGCCTCCTATCAGACTTCCCTAAAGTGACTTCAACCCTCAAATATTTTTATTTATCTATGCTGTTCTTTATTGCTTCACAACCTAACTCATCATTTAATATAAAATACCACAGCTCATCCTTTTTTCTTAATTGCTCTTTTTCCTGAACTGTACATATCTTAACACCACCTCCACCCTGGCCATGAATACTGGGACACATTTCTGTTTTTCCTAGTGCATATGTTATAAGGCATGGCACTAATTCAGGTCACCAGACGCTAACTCTCCGGAATTGAGTCTTCTCCCTCTGAATCTTTCAACTACCAAGAGTCCCTTAATTGTATTTGAAAGGCTACGAAGGATTTGATTCTATTAGCACTGAAGTTTGTTAGTGCAGGTTCACAGGCTACGAGAGGATCTGACAAGCAGGATTTGCTCTGTGCAAACATCCCTTAGCCATAGGTGGCAGATGCAGCAGTTGGCCACTGCCATGATGGAAGGTGTCTGCCCGCTCCAGATGAGGGCTTGAAAGCAGGGTACAGGTAGGCTCACTCAAGAACATGATTTGCACCTTCATTTCACTGCACAAGGCTTTTTCTAGAACAGCTTCAAGTCCCCATGGATGTTTTCTAGACTCAACATGTGCTAAAATCCCCCACCAGTCCCAACTGGCAGTGTGGGAGCCCAAGGGTGGTGCAGGCAGCAGGGTCTCCAAGAGATGCAGCACACTGGGGACATGGCTGCTCTGGGCCCCCCTCCTTTGTCACTGTTGGGGGAATTGTATTTGACAGAAAGAAAAAAAATGGAGACGAGGCACAAGCAAACATCAAACATATTGATTTTGCAAGTAAATCACCTGCGCTGGCCTCAGTGCACGACTGCACAGAGAGGCAGAAGAAGGCAGCAGCCTCTGAAGCTCATGTGATAAGGCAGATGAAAGGGCATTTACAAATTATTTTATCTCGAGTAAATAAAAGACTAACAAATTTTGGGCTAGCGTTGAAATTTTAAAGTCTGCTCTCCCTCCTGCTTCCTCATTTTTTTACTGTAAAAATATCAGAAGGACCACATCTACATATGGGTTACTGCTCTGAAAGAGCTCTTGAGGTCAGGATGAGTACAGTCCAAGTTCTCACTCAACACCACTAAAACCTCTTTTCTCCCCAAGAATTAATTAGTTATTAGCATTAAATGGATATTTAAAAAAGAAAAAAATAAAGAAACAACACAACACCAAAACATTTTCAACACTGATTAAAAGTTCACACCCTTCCCAGCTGCTGTAGCTTTCCAGGGGCTTTAGCATGTACTTCCATAGACCTTCTGTCACCCCAATCTTCCAGATTAACGACATCTCCATTTCCAAAGGAGAAAACAAAGAAGAAAAGAAAAAATAAAAGAAGCAGTTTGCCTTAAGAACCTTTCAGATCTTTTGTATCTGTCCTAAAGATATGAAAAAGGGCAAAAGTCAGTTCCTTTCCTCTGTAGGTCACCTCTAACGTTTGTTTAAATCTGGACCTGCTAAACGTAAGCCAAAGCACAGTCATGAAAAGTCACATTTTAGCACAGGCTACTCTGCTCTTTTTCTGCAACCAGAAAATGCAGACATGACGTTTTTCCTAAGTGTTCAATATTACAAGACAGAATATAAATATCACAAAACAAGTTAAGTATCTTTCTAACACCAGGGTAAATGATCAAATACACTTGAAAACAGGAACAACAGAGCCAAGGCTCCAGTCATAGAGAAGATAAAGTTATACAATGATCCGGGAGTGAAGTCATTATGAAAAATGAGGGTTGGAAAAGGCTGACACAAACCTAAAATACAGCAGTAATAAATACTTCATCTGACTAGCAATCTGTTTAAACTTAGCAGTGACAGAAAGCTGCCTTCCGCTCCACCAAGAGAGCCCTGACAGAGACAGAGGCTGACACCTAGCGTCTAGCAGAGCTGGCAAGAAGGTGCCCAATCACCAGAACAAGGACGATGAGCACCACCATGATGACAGATCACCCTGGGCAGGCAGAAGATGCCTGCAAGCATGCAGAACCTCTCCCAGCTCCAACCACAGGACCACAAGGGAAAAAAAGGTGAAGCACGTAGACACAGAGGAGCACACAGGTGCCAAAAAGAAAGGCTGCACTGCAAGGACAAAAGCCACATTTCTCTCTGTGCAGGAAAACAGAGCTCCTCACGTGTCCACGGGATTACAAGCTGGTTTGCCACAGCTGGTGGTGGTCAGCATCCTCTCTGTGCTTGCTACCCTGACACACTGCCAGGCTACACCCTTCTGAAAAGGGCAAGTCAGCTGGAAGTCTTTACCTCAGTGGTGCATTAATGGACAAATGCCAGGCTGCAGGATGGCCGCTACCACTTGTGAGCTGGGTATCAGCCTGTACACTTTTCCTCTCCACCTCACAGTAAGTTGTGTGGCATGGGAAGGAAGTCCCTACATTTACAGGGATCATCAAACAGCAGCACCTAATTTGGAGAAGGGACCAATCCCTAAAGCAGACAGAAGAGCAGAATTGCTCAAACTATTCTCAGTGGCAAAGCTCTTACCTGGCAGTAACTGGTGGTCGGTTCATCATCAGAAGATGAGTTGTTCTCTTCTTCCATGCTGTGACCTGGACTCTCTGCCTCCCTCCTCTTTGAAGGGAGGAGCCACGTAATGTTCTCAGATTCTTTCTGCCCATCTGGGTCTCCATCTTCTGCATCATCAGCAACTCCATTCTCTCTGCTTATTGGATCACCATTCGCAAACTCATTTTGGCTCAAGGAAGAGCTGGGCACAACTGGATTACCAAACTCCTTCTTATGCAATAGCTGCCTCTGAGCCTGCTTCAGGCTCTTCTGGTAAACCTCCAACTGACACAAGATGACTTTGGTGTACTGGTTGGGGTCCACCCCTTTAGGGCAAAAGGGGATGCCCCAGTAATAGTGCACTGTGTCTCTTGCCTCCTCCTGCTTGTGCTTCTCCTCTGCTGCATTCAGTACACAAAGTTCAGGGGTACTGTTGGGCACCTCATTCTGCTCCTCCTGTTCTGTGGAAACACAGACCTTGGAGGTGTGTTTGGCCTGTGAGGAGTGTTTAGTACCTGCTCCTCCACCACTCTTCCTGGGGCTGCCACACTGGTCCATGGTCCAGCTCTTCCAAAGTGTGGCTGAGCTCTCAGCACCAGCTTTTCCCACAGAATGGCCAGTGCAGGGCAGGGGCTGCTCTTTTGTTTTGTGGCCTGTTGCTTCAGAAGAGCTGGAGGGGTTTGTGAACAGTCTCCGAGGTGTCAGTCGCCAGGAGCTTGAAGTCACCCTGCCAAAGGTGGGACTCAAAGAGATGAGGTCCTCTTTGAGGGTGTTGGGTAACATGTTACTAGAATCACTTTTTGCTGGTGAGGAAGGCTTTTCACTTGACCTTGTCACAGGCTGGCCCTTCCCCGGAGACACGATTATGCTAGATACTAGTGAGCTTTCAACAATTTCCTGGCTTAACCTCCTCAACACTACCAGGGGGCTCCGGGCGACATCCATCTGTCCGTTCCCATCAGCTCTTGTGCTCTGTGAGTGGGAGCTACACTCAGAGCAAGGGGTGTCAGGGCAAAGCGCCAGACCTCCCAGAATCTCAAAGCCTTCTTTCTCAGCAGACTGGCTTTGGCCTTGCACGCTCAGCACTTCTACAGACAACTGAGGGGTTGCATCAGAGGAGTCTGAGGGCTGACAGCTCTGAAAAACAAAAGGTTGATTCTCTGATAGGTCTGTTCTCTATCAGCAGAGCATACCAAGGACTTCCCCAGCACACAGGCAGCCATCACCTGGACTGAAGACTCCCCATCTCAACCATAACCACGTACGCCAAAATATGGGACAGCTTAGGTTAGACTTTACAGGCCCTTCTCACTAGGAATGGTACAAAACAACTCTTCTTCAACTCCTGCAGTTCCAGCTCACGGTGAAAATAGCCAGGCCCCCAGTAAAACCTTCTTTTGTACAGTGTGGGAAAGCAAGCACAGAAAGCAACACTGCTGAAGAACCCTAGTAAGCCTCTTCACAGAAGCGCACTTACATTAAGGCTCTCAGCAATGGCCTTCCTCAAGAGCTCCTCCTCTTCCTCTTCCTGACAGTTCACTTGTCTGGCTTCTTGCTCACTCATTTTCAGGGCCAGTGCAAACTGTTCCTCTTCAGTCATCTCTACAGCAGAAAAAAAATAAAAACCAGGATAATGCCAAGTCACAGCTGCAGGTGTACACAAACACCTAACGTATATACAAGATGTTGGGAGAAATGTTCAATGGCCCCACCTCCTCAGGAGGAATGCAGCATAAAACAGCTAAACCTCTGCTTGCCTGAAAAGGTGTCACCAAAACCGGAGGAGGCAACACTAACTGAAAAAGGTGACCCAAGTCAGGAACTTCAGTTAGGGTTTCAACAGCAATCTGAACTCCCACTCCCTTGGAATCTTAACTGCAGTGGGACATTTTACTTGCCCTCATCAAGCAACACACTCTACAGCTGCAGAATTCATGTTCAAGGAGAGAGGAAAAGGAGAGACTTCCAAAGCATGCTCATTTTTATATCAGATAGGCTCAGCAGCAAGGCAGGATAAAGAACATGTCATCTTCAATACACTTTTTTTACTAGCCAAACAGCACTGAGATCACTGCCTTCTGACACACAGATACTTGCAATCCCACAGGAGACCTACCCGAGGGAAAAGGAGCTCACCCCAAGCCGCAGGTGGAAAACTCTGTGGAAGATAATGTTACTTGCTCGGTGGTATTATAGAGGATCTCTCACATGCATACATCCCCCTTCTGCTCACATCACCACTCCACTGCATCACTAAGTCAGTCATGCATGGGAAACAGGTTTCCTACAGTCGTAACTGCTATTTCAGCAGAAAATTTCTTCCTGAAATATTCTTCACTCAAGAGCAAACCAGGAGCCGAGACTGGCTATTTAGAAACAAAACAGTTAGTTACTTTGGAAAACACTTATTTACTTAGATTCAATCCAATGCTTTCACTATGCTTAAAATATACAATGCCTGCAGAACGGAGTGCAGCTTGGAAAACAACTCAACAGCACTCTCAGGAGCTGAAAAATACATCTTCTCACTCAAAACAAATTGACAGATTTCCTTCAAAACCCACTCCCTCCTGCCCGCACCATCTCATGCGTGAACCAAGAGGCTTGCTCGCTGATGAGCTGGGAGAGCCGCAAGAGCCACCATTCCAAAGGGAAGGCCGCCCAAGCACAAAACATGCCGTCGCTGCAGGCACTTCCCGAGACAGACATCTCCCCAAATAAAGATACATTCTGAAGTCACAGGTTCCCATCTTCTGACCCATTCTCTTCCTATCAGCTACCACCACCAAACTAGAGCAGCGCAGGTTCCTGTCAGCAGCCCGGGATCACACTGGTCTGAGCTCAGCCCGCACATCACAGCACTGCTGCACCAAGGTGCACCCCCACAGCAGCAGCCCTGGCTTTGCTCTGCCCTTCCCCCAGCTCGCTGCTTGTGGAAGGCTGGTCCTCCTCCACCCAAGCAGGATTTGAAGCATTTTTGGACTGTTCTGATTACCAGCCATAGATTCCTTTACGTGTCCTACTAAATCAGCACTTAGCTTTAGGTTGGGTTTGCAGTTTGATTTTGTTTGTTTGGGTTTTTTTTAATTTTGTTCAAAATTAAGAAAAGAAAGAGGTTGCAGTGAAGGCAGGCTGCAGGGCACTCAAGGCTCGTGGGGATCTTTTGTCCTTGAACAAAGTCACTCTATGATGCTACAGGCAGGAGGAACCAGGGGAGAAAAAGAAACAGCATTCTTTAATGGAAAGCACATGACAGTCCAGTGCCTGATGAAGCCTCCTATCCACACAAACACCAGTAATTTGCCACATTTCCAAAATACCAAACACCTCCCAAGCATTCAGTAAAGAGTGTGCCGATTTGTTTCCTTGCCCAAACCATCAGAACAAACAGGCCACATCCTGCAAACTCTGACATGTGCAAGAAAACTTGTGCACACGGTGAGTGCCCTGCAACACAAGACTTTCCACCTGAGTGTTCACCAGTTCAGACTATCAGCATCCATGAAGCTTGATAAAAAGAAACATTTTTTGGCGAGTTACTAGTGTACATTTTGTTTTCTTCTCCCTCCCTGGCACAGCAATCTTCCCTCTGGGGACAGGGAATGTGCCAGACAAATGCTGCCTCTGGCAAAGAAACCAGTGACAAACAAGATGCACTTAGTGCACATTCCAGTTGAGTAGGTGCTGTGGAGATGGGGAAATCTTGAGTTTAAATCCACCTGATATGATGGTGGGGAGAGCAAAGAGCAGTTCTGCTTGTGCCTTCCAGGAGACCTGACCTGCTTTAAGCTGAGCAGTCTAGAGCTGACAGTATTTTGTGCTCCATGTCTGATCATTTCTCAGCACCACGTGTTTTATTAAACTTGATGTTGATTGCAGTGGTCATAATTTACAATGATTAGAAATCCAGAGCATTGCATTAGCCCCCAACCGGTGTGTGCAAACAGAGCTCTGAAGCGCTCCAGGAGCGAGCGCCAAACGCACAGCAGAGACAAGCCAAGCTCCCAGAACACACCAGCGGGGCAGGGGCTCCTGCAGCCTGTGGGAGGGGTGACCCTTCTCCATCCGGACAGACGCTCTATTATTACCCAGCTCACACGCACCACACGCCTCGCAGAAGCCCATTCCCACTGCCACCTGGGGAAGCACTGGACCCTCCAGCTGGGAATTCTGCATCTCACACTCCAAAATCCACTCGCCACCCATCCATCCCATTGTGACACAGAAACCCAGCACCTCTCCAGAGACCACAGCATCCAAGAACCCCACAGATGGGAAGGAGGGGTCAGGGAGAAAATGTTTTTAAGACACCACAACCCTCAACAAATTAAACCACTTCAGAGCCTTTTTAAATGCTAATACAGCAATTTGCTAAGCGATTTATGTTCCATTTTGACATTTACAAAGTGAATTAGATGCAATACCCCACTAGTTGTACTTCTAACACTTACTAATAAGAGATTTACTCAAATATAATGGAAATATGGGATCTCAGTATTTCCACGTATCCAAACTGCAATTACAGTAAAAACATTCAAATGTGCTTTAAAGCACCGATTTCCTGCAGAAAAAGAGAGAGACTTCTTTAGGGTTTGTATTTCCATTTATCCTGTCAGGATGAAACGTCACCGATATATTTTAGTTATGGCTTTGGGTTAAAATGAATAAAACCACAACAAAGCAAAAATGGGAGGCTACACTATATAACCAGAGCCTGCAAAAATCAGAAATTTTCCAGTTTTGAGGAGAAAGAACTTGCTCTAACCAGGAGCACTGAATCTGTACAAAAGACCAATTTGTCTCGCAATTCAAAGAATTTATTTAAAGACACTGAGAAAAATAATTACTACTTCAAATCTTAATTTGCCTAAAAGCAAACACCAAAAGTCTAATTATAGCTTCCCATAAATGAAAGAACAGACCCACCATCACACGTGCTTAAACAAGCGACTGCTCTCTGACAGAGCAGCGCCAGGCATACCCAGCCTCCTGCGCTTTGAGAAGGCAGATGCACAGGCTAAAAACAAACACACACACACAAAAAAAGCTTTTGCCCCAGGAAGAAAAAAAACTATTACCAAAAATTTCAACATCTACAAAGGCAGTAAAATTCCCCCCTTTATACAATGGCTAGAGCGCCATCCCTGCCTCCCATGGATTTTCCAGAGCTCACCAAACACCTTTTGCACAGCACCAGCTCCCAAAACCCAGCATGCTCAACAATGCCATGAGAACATCCAGCTTCAACAGCTCCCTGTTTTCAGCACCATATGTTTGGTCACATTGTAACGGCATCTCCAAGGGGGGCTTCAGCTCTAATTTGGCATTCTGTTTCTTTTGGGTGAAAAAAAAACCCAAACAACCAACCAAAAAAAACCACCAAAAAAAAACCCCAAACCTCTTCCCCATCTCTGCCTTTGCTATCTCACTTGTTCAACGCAGGACACACACAGTGGGCTTCAGCTCCGACAAAGAGCCAGGCTGCTTCATGCTATGGCCTTAGGCCTCTATTAAAAGCCATTTAATTCACACAAGCCCTCTGAGGACTGACAAGTCCAACTGCTGCTGCTTTCAGAGCACTGGCATGCTCCATTTTCTTCAGTGATTTCTTAGGGTTTTGCAGAAGACAGCATCTCTCCCATTTTAAAGCATCCTGAATGTAACACATTAGACAGACAACACTGTCTTGCAGAGCACTGGAATGTGGGTGCGGAGCCACTGGGCAGGGCAATGTCCCACTTGCCCAGACACTCTACCAGGAGTACAGGAAAACCCAGCCACACTCAGCAGTCCCTTCTGCCTCTGCACCCCCAGCATTCAGAAATGCCTTTGTGGAATATGGGCAGGAATATTCCAGCCCATTCCCTTGAGCACCTGTTTATATACCTATTATCCATGAATACATTTAATCCCTTATTAAAGCTGCTGGTACTGTCCCCTCCACAATCCTGCAACAAAGACTTCAGGAGTTCACTATGTGCTGTGTGAAGCATTACTTTCCTTCTCCTGTTTTAAACCTTATCCATCTCCTGCTATTTCCACCAACTGCACCTTGGCTGCAGGAGCTGGTAAACAACAGCTACACATTCAGCTGAAGCACGGCCTTCCTGATGTGAACTTTGATCTCGCCTTCCTTTCCTAAAGGAGCAGCCCCAGGCTTCACAGTAGCTCCTCATAAGGCAGCAGCTACCTGCCCTTCATGGCTTGGGCTGCCCTTCCCTGGATGTCCCGCAGCTCCAGCATCCTTGAGACACAGAGACCAGAACTGCACACAGCACTGTTGATGTGGGTGCACCACTTTATATAACAGCGAAATGACGTAAAGCAAATCTCTTGTTCTTAACACCCTTCCTTATGATGCCCAACGTTGCCGGCTTTCTCCGGCTGCCCCCGCATTACAAGCCAATGATTTCAGAGAACTGTCAGCTGCAACTCAGAACTTTCCTGAGCTGAGACTGCCAGGTCAGAGCATCATGATGTTTCAGGGAAAGACAGCAGCAGAGGGGCCCAAATGGGAAAGCAGCTTGTGACTGACAGTGCTTTTAGATTGGCTCTGAACAATTTTGAAACCCAGTGAGGTACTGACACCCTCGCACGCTTATTTTGGAAGTGCTCCAGTCAGGGCGCACGTCGCCTGGGGAGAAAACAAGTGACAGTGTGCCTATTCAGAAAGGCAAATTTTACCCCTGAGAAGGGTCTTCTCCATGAGTTGTGCATCCCCAACCACATCACAGCCTTTCTGCAAGGGAAATCATCTCTAACACAAACAGCAGAAGCTGCCCAGCACCAGTTTACGTGCCCAGCCCCACACTTGAGACCTACGTGCAATTTTTCTTTTAGCAGCAAACTTCGTTCTATCCAGCTGCTGTTTTGTTCTCTTCTTTTGCAATCCGCTCTCTTCCTTTGATTCCTGCTGTAATGGAAAAAAATATGGTGAGTTCATACAATATGGAAGAAATACTACCAGCTAGCTCCCCCCAACTACTCAGATACAAACACTGCTTCAAGAACAAGCCTCTACTTGTGTGAAATTTGAATTTCTAACATAATTCAAGCACATTCTGTAACTATTAAAAGCTGTGTGACAAGCAAGAAGTTACAGACTGGCATAAACAGAGAAGTAAGAGAGACAATAGACTTCATGACAGCCACCACCATGCACTGCACCTGCTGCCCATGATTTCAGAGAGAATTTGTTTGGCCTTGCTGAAACAGAAATATTTGGAAGCACTCAAAACAGAAAAACAAAATATTTTTTACCTGTATGTGGCACACCTGTAAGCAAGGGCTGTTTCCTGCCACACACCTTCTAGTACTCTGCCCAGACAATTTCAGATGACCAAAACTAGGATCCTAATCATTTTGAGGGGATCCATGCTAAGGTGCCCCAATAGAGGCATCTCTGTTTACCGCTGGTGCTGTTATCTCACTGCACTGCCACAAGTGGTTCATTTTTGAAGCTTGAATACTTCAGAAATTTGTCATCTTGATGCCTCCTGGAATCATATCCACACAAAAAACCTAAGTGGTTGCTGCTTTAAGAACATGTACTGCAACAAGAATGGTCCCAGGCTTAATTGGCACACATTTATGCAAGTTGCTGTCCTAACGGCTTAAGCGAGGGTGTACACATTACTGAAGGCTCATACTGGACCCCCTCCAATTTGTCTCTCTAAATCACATAGGATTAGAATCAAACCCAGTGTTTCAGGCAGGAGACCCACGCCTGGCCAGCACAGGGTTTCACAAAGCTCCATCCACAGCTGCAATTGTATTTTCTGTCCATGAAGCTCATGGCAAGCTGGCCACACACTGCCTCAAATCACCTCCTGTGCCAGGAGCAGGGCTTCAAGGTGGGACATGGAGCTTGGGCTACTTTAATGCAAAGATACACTGATTATTTTCAGGTGTAATCGATTTCTGGCATTTGTTGCTGGTGGTTTTGAACCTGTGAAGTCCTTTGGACTGCACCTGGACACTGAGTTTTAGTGTTATCTGTAGATTTTATTAATGTGTATACACCATTTGCTCCCTCTTACAGATCATTAATGAGGATGTTAAAACACACACAGACCTAATATTGATCCTCTTGGCCTCAGCTTTACATCTCCCCCAAATAAGCCTCTCTTCTGTTCATCACCAGCTTTTGCTAACAGTCTTTTAGCAGGATTTCAATCCAGGAACATTAGTATCTAGACCAAATTGAATTATTTATCCAACTAAGATTTTTGCAAAACATACAATTAAGTGGTTCCTGAAACCCTAAGTGGTTTCCTGAAACTCTAATACAATACAGCTTTTACATGCCCTAATACCTACACCATTCCTCACTTTCACTGATTTAAGAAGAAATCAGCTCACAGTAAAGCAGCAATCATGGTCAACAAGTCCACACACACACACTCCACCCAGTCTGCTGTTGGTACTCCATTCCTAAGGTCTGTCACTGTGTCTCCAAAAGGCTGCTTCACAGCCAGATTCTCTCTTGCTAGAAGGTGGATGCTCTCTACTTCTGAGCCTGCCTAGCCCACACTAAGCATGTGAAATCCTTGCTCTTCCAGGGCCTTGGCATGTCACCTTTCTCCAAGGTTTTCCATAAGCCACTAGTTCTCCTACTTGGAATCACCCTGCCTAGGTCCACAGCAGCATCCCCACGCTGACCTTGCAGGCAGCTCCCACCCTGTCTGTGGATTATGTACTGGATGAGGCTAAGCAACAGCTCTCCCAATGTCCCTCAAAGCCCTGTCTAACAGCACTAAACCTACTCTAGCTTAAGACAGGGGCAGTTTAACGCTAGCAGGCTCTGTAAATCCCTGGCTCTTCTCTTTAGGCATCAATCTTCCCCTCATCACTCTTGCACTTGCTGGAAGGTCAACCCTGACACTCTCATCTGCAGCTCTCTTCCAGGGCATAGGCATGATTTATGAGTGCGCCAAACTTTCCACGGCTGCCATTGTCTGCTCTGTGCACACAGGCACATTTGCAACACGCACCACAGGTCAAGACTGGGCTCAGACACCTCCAGGGCTCTAGAGGGGATGCCATGCCCTGTGCTGGGCTGCTGCCCAGTTTCACCACACAGCTGAGTACATGCCTCAGTTCCCTGGGCTGAGTCCTGAAGAATCTCAACATTTACAACAGTAGCAGAAGCAACATTATTGCAGGACATGCGTTGTATGAACCACATACATTTGAGAAAGATGTTTAAATTGCTTAGCAGCATTCTACCGAACAGGCACAGTACAGTGAACCGCTGAAGCAAATCCAATTAATCCTGATGGACCAAAATATACACACACATCTCAGTTCCAAGAATTCTTAAATCTTCTTTATTTTTAAAGCCAGAAAATAAAACACACCTTTTAATTAGGATTTATGGCTGTTTGTACCTCTGCTGGGAAACAGCCCTGCAGGCCCCAGAGTGCTCTGCATAAATGCAGGCGTGGATAGTAGAAGCAGAAGGGCCAAGAAAATTCAGAGAAGACAACAGGGCTTGCTCTTTCTGACCCAACCTTTTAATGCTCATCTGTCTACAAGGATAATAGGAACTCGGGGGGGCCACTCAACGAACTGCCTTTCTAATAAGATCACTAGTCCAAAAATAATCTTAATCAATTAAAATACTCCCAAACTGCAGCCAATACTCTTAGTTACAAGGTCATCTCCAACACAAAACTTCCAGGGGAAACTAATTACTAGAGAGGAGGGGAGGTGGGAGCTGCACACCTCTGCTCAGTGCCAGCCCAGATAGCATCTCCCCTCCTCTGCTGTCAATTTAAAGCGTAGCAGCCAGAAGGAATCCAAATTCTCTTCCTGTGTGTCAGGCTCTGCAGTTTAATTTATGATGCTCTCTTATGAGCAATTTCACTGTCAGCATTGTACACAGATCAAGAAAGACTGGTTTCAAAGTTCACTACACGTTTAGTGGAAGGCAGCCACTATTCTTCTTCCTTGATTTTTTTAACCTGCTTGATTTCATCAGACAGCAGGAAATCAAATTCCCATTTTAAAAATGCTTTTGCACATACTTAAGAAAACCTGACTGCCAGCAGAAACAGATACAGCTCCACTTTCTTCTAAAAGCCCATAAATGGAAGCCAGTAGCCAGTCTCCCACATCCTGCTCCCTCAAATCCACATCATAAACCACAGAAATCAACTTCTACTGACTCAGAGAACGAAAGGCTACAGAACATCTCCATAACTATCAGTGCAGACTGCAAAGTCAAAAGGTCTGGGTAATTTTACTGCTCAATTTCAGTTGGGACCATCTAACAATAGGGCACAGCCAAACACCACACGTCCTGCATGGGAAATACGCAGATGAAAACCAGACTAATTTATTTTTAAAAGCCAATTAGATGTTGGAAGTGCCACGTTTGGCTCTAGCCAAGGCTGCTGCTGAAATTAATATCACACCCTACTTTATTAGTCTCTGACTTCAGTTCAGAATGTGTTTCAGCTCTGCTCTTTCAGCTCATTAGAACAAACCTGCTGGAAGTGGAGACTTGAACAACACACAACAGGACTTGTGCCAGACGTGTAGCTCCTGACACATGGGAGGGAGGTCTCTGTAGAAAAAAAAAGGCCTTTACTGGGCCATCAGGAGCCTGGATTCAGACCAGCCTAGATTCCAAGGAGTGAGCGCAGCAGAGCTATGGAGCCTCCTGGAGAGTACACTCGCACTGCGTTCTCCTCTGGGAGCTGGAGGCGCTGGGTCCCTCAGCACCATGGTAGAGCCCACAGGGACAGCAGAGCACTCCTGCAGTACTCCCATGAGGCTCTGCTTCACTCAGATGGTCAATGGTGTGAGGTGGGCACTGCCATTCTAGGTGTGATGCTTCTAGCATCATCTTCTCCACAGCAATATGTCCCTCAGGTCACGCCTGGTCCTGAGGTGAGTGCCCACTGCCATAGCTGGTGGAGAACAGGACAAGGTAATGGCCAGATTCTCCAGTCAATTCCCAAACACACCTCCCCCTTTCTAACAAAACCAACACTTGACGTCAAACACCAACTCACATTGCTCTTTACCCAGGCTGCAAGTATCTCCAAATGTGGGAATACTCAGGTAAAGGGATGATCCACACCAAAGCAAAGACAGGCTGTGGATGCCATGAAGAAATAGCACCATCACCCTGGAGTATTGTCGTGTGCCCCAGGGGCTGGCACAGATGATGAATCTGGCAGAAAGAGGCCGTGAGACTTTGTGCAAACTCTGTGAGTGGAGGGAGGTACCCTCAAAGATCTACCCAGGAAAAATGGACCCTTCTGAAAGGTCCTACAGCAGATCGGTGGTATTTTGGGATCAACTGCACTGAAGGCTACAGATCAGTTAAGAAGGTTAGCACAACTGTTTGGCCTGTAGCTATGCTCAACGCTCATGTTTGGCCAGACCTCCTGTAGGTGACAATTATCTTTCAGACATTACTTCAGAAAACCTTGGGCGTCAAAGGGTCTTTATCAACAGGCCAAATGAAACAGGAGGCTCATGAGATAGACCAGGAATCGGTATGGTTGGAGAAGAGCATTGCTGCACATTATTTGAAATATTGTGTATTTGTGAATGGCCACCCATCTTCTGCCATAGGCAACCAACGCCCCGCAAGATTTAAACAGACACGGAAGCCAGGAACTGCTTTGCTCATTCATCGCGTCTGCGTTTTCAGAGACACAGTCTGCACAAAGAAGGTCATCTCTTCATTTCCACAAAGCCAGCGAGACTCTTCCTATTTTGTCCAGCCCCTCCCAAAAAAAAGAGAAGTGCTCCCCAAATCCAGGATTATATATAGTGGAGATGACAAAGCCCCATGTCCAGAAAACTTCCTCTGATGCAGCTCTGCAGATGCCACAGCACAGACATGAGCAAAGAAAGAAAACTTGGCAAAATAACATGGATGAGCTTGATAATCTAGCATGACTGAAAAATTCCTGGGAGAGGCAGTCTGCCAAAGATCATCAAAAGTGAGAAGCTGGAGGCTTTCCAGGTGCAGCTGTTACAAGATCTGCTGGTCTGGAAGCAGAACTAGGGACTTGTTCTATAGATACCTGCCAAAAGACTGCCAAGGAAGAAAGCCATCGAATCAATGATCCCCAAATTGTCCTTGTAGCTTTTGATTCATAAGGAACCATGTCCTAACAGATGCAAGATTAATTGAGAATGTATTGTTCTCTAAAATTGCTATTGATCTGAGCTTCCCACACCTCTTCTTGAACACCTAACAAGGTCTTACTAGAGCAAGAACAACAGTTATAAGGTTCAAAATTGAAATTCAACTTGACGTACCCTGAAGAGCTGAGACAGTTACAGAAGCCAGACAGTTTTTTTCTTTTGAGATACCAAGTAAACCACATTTTTGGGTTTGATTTTGCAGAAAACAACATGACAAGAGACTGTGGCACTGGATCTGGAAGCTGATGACTCACAGAGAGAGACTGAACTGAATAAATCCACTCATTCAACTGACTGAACTGTTGTCATTTAAACAGAACCTAATTGGCTCTTTAACGGCCTCTCTGAGCATATCCTTTTCTGTAATATGACCGATTATGCCATCTGAATTTATTGTTTATAGACAAACTTACAGAACAGTCAGGGAGCCTAACCTTTTTATAGATGTGTTTTAAGAGACGTTTGTTTCCTCTTTTTCAGATACGTGCACATTGAGATGAATAATTGCAGACAATAACAGGTCCTGATCTTTTATGTACTGCAGCAGCTCTTATAGCTGCTGATTTCTTTTTTCCTTATAGGCTTCACAATAAAGGCCAGTGATGCAGCAGACATCTGAAGTTAACTTAGCATATTGCAGAGCTAAGGGTTTAACCCCACTGAACTATTACTGCCATATGTTCCATTTCTTTCAGGGAATTTCCCAATGGGAAAGAACTCAGACAATGTGAAGAAAAAACATCCAATATCATTTGCCCTACAGCTTTTTACTGTTTATTTCTAATGCTTTTCCCCTCCTCACATGATAATCACCTTATTGTGTAGAAGCACACTGCAAATGTGGGAGTGAAAGGGACTTGATTTAAGATCTACAGCTTGAGAGTGAAATGAAATGCTTTTAAAAATGGCAGAATTATAAAGAGAGGCTTAGGATCCCCAGTCATCAGCAAGATAGAGCAAAGCCTTAACAGTCACACATAAAAAATTGATTCTAATAATTTCCTCTCATATACCTCACTGGATTGAGGACAGATTCTCAGGGTTTCCCCCAGGCAGGAGTTCCTGCACTCATCCCAGCACCAGGGTGCCAACATTTCAATCTTTTAGGGTGAGGCTGATGTTTGAAAGATGACAGCAGGGATCAGGGATCTGAGCCTTTGTGTCTTAGCCAGGCACACCCACACTGCAGTTCACCTTGACACCCGATGGAAGTGGGTTAGAAATTCAGCCTTCTGTAATTCAGGATCAGTTTACCAGACACCAGCTGTGCCTGAGCTACTCACAAGCCTGTGTTCTGAAACATTTTCTTATCTATTTGCACATAATACAGAATCATGTTTCCATGGTTTAGCTGGAAATCAATCAAATAAAAATTATGAAAAAAAAGATTTGAAAAGGGATTGAGGAAAGGTTACTTTAAAATTGTATTTCAAAATCAGTTCTGAGAGGATTTGGTTATCAAATCCTAGACTCATAGCTCACACTCACGAAGCACACCATTCATTTCCTAGTCAAATAGGATTTGATTCATCTTTTATGTAAGAAAAGGAACAGCACAATACCCTCTGTGCCAAGCCTGACACAGCACATGCCATGTGGGACACTTGGGCACTCTTCTGCAACAGCAGTGCCCAGCACAGGCTCCGAGCACCACACGCCACTCACTGACCTCTCCTTCGCTGTCGGATATAACAATAAATGCATCCACAAAACTGCGCTTTTTCTTGGCATTGGCTGGGTTCCTCTTTTCATCCTCCTCTTCCTCCCCATCCTGACATTGAGAGTCCAGGCCCTCTGTGGGCTTCTTCTTCCTCGGCATCCTTCACTGTGAAACAGAGGGAAAGATTAGAGCCATTTGTTTCATTCTGATTTAGACTTCCTCTAACAGATATTCTTTATTTGCTATTTTTAGGCAAAATACCCCAGGCATTAGAACCTGATTATAAAGTGTGGTGGAGTTAGCATTACTGAGGGCCACACATACTAGTCACCACTCATCTGGTTGAGAATACTTTATTATAATTGATTGCTACAAAGGGGTTTCAGGGGAATAGCAACACAAACCAAAGCCACTCTGAATGCCCCTGCTCCAAAGCAATGAGGTTTTCCCTCAAAGCTCATCAACAAACTCCTCCAAAGGATCCCTTCCCAGTGGGTCTCCCAGCCTCCAACACAATCCTGAACTTCCCTTCTCAGCCCCCCACCTTCACCATCCTGGTACAGAAAAAACCCAGATGTGGAAGCAGATCAAGCTGCCACTTGCTTGCCTGAAAGAGAAGCCACCACAGCACAGCCATTTGTCAGCTTTTCTATTCCACAAACCAAGGGGAAAAAAGCACGTTCCTCAGGCGATGCTGTTTTGCTCTCAGCACAGCAGCTCGGTAGAAGGCTGCACCAGAACTACAGAAAGGGAAATCACTGGCAATGGCAGGAGGCTGGATGGAAACAAGACAACAGTTTTATCTGCAGCCTGGATTTCTCAATGAGCATCAGCCTCCGGAAGTCCTCTGCACAGACATGCCCAAACTGTTTGTATTAAAGAAGGTACTTGACAAGCAGGGAGAAACGTGCTAAGCGTTATTAGTGCAAACCAGAGTGCTCTATGAACAGCACAATTGAGGGCAGGTGCCCACACAATGCAAGTACTTCAGCATCTCCTTTCCTTGCCAGCCCACAGACTGTTGGAGAGAGATGCACCACACACAGGCATTAGCTGCTTGGATCAAAAGAGAATCAGACAAGAGGATCCGGAGCAGATCTCAGGAGCAGCAGGATGGCACACAGAGTTAGCCAACCCTTTCCTATCTGTGTTTGCAAATAACTAAATAACAGCATTCCTGGTTTCTGAGTTGTTACCTAAAAGAGCCTTACAAAGCAGGCTGAGCACGACCAGCTCTGTTTAAGGTACAATTAAACGTGCACAGAGAAGTTAGCAACAAGGCCCTCCTCAAACACCAGAGAACTGCAGAAATGGAAATGCAAGCCAAGTTGGCCTGTTCCCAGACCAGTGTCCTTCCACAGTGCTTTCCACTGAAATAGCTCAAATGCACTGCTTAGATCTAAAATAAGCGTAACAGAAGATGGAACAAAGACCCCGCATTACCTAATATAGTGCCAAACCCTTCTCTATAACACCACAAAATTGCAAAAAGCCGCCGTTTGTAGAAATACTAATGAGCAAGTTCAGAATCCCCATCAGTGCTACAAACGTCAGCACACTGCTCCATCTACAGTCCGAGGCAGCAAGGTGAGGCTGGGAGACAAATACAGGCATTCCCTCCCTACCATCTGCAGCCTTCAAAAGGTCCCTTGGCCTCTCTGCCTCCCTTCCCTTGCAAAGACATGCACACGGGCCTAGAGACAAAGGACAATTGTCCTGGTGAGCCGTGATTTGCACTCAAGGTTGGTTGAGCCCTCTGAAGACAAGAGTGTTGTACAAATGGCACATACAGCTCCAGAACCAACTGCAGCCACCACTGCAGTCCACAAACTTTTGTCTGTTTAGGAAGGGAAATAACAACACGCAAAGCTTTTGGAAAAACGGTGGTTCTTGCAAAACAAAGCTGTTGTGCTCCAGCTGAGGTGAACTCACATCTTGTTGGAATATCCTCATGCTATTTTCTCCATTTTTTTATCTTTTGGTCCTAACAGTCTCTTTGCCCTCTGCCCAGAGCAACGAGGCAAGCTGCACGCCCAAGAGCTGAGAGCAGCCTCCACAAAGGGCATCCATCATGGTAGGGAACACTCCCTTATCAAAAGAAAAACAGTTGCAGACAGGCACAGCAATGGGGGGGAGGCCTGTGCCTCCAGTATGCGAGTCTACACAGGGTCACTCTGGTTTTAGAGACAGCCCATGAACCTTTTTACAACTGAAACAAAGGCAAATGACAACGAGCAACTGCCACGTTCTCTTTTAAAATCCATGCTGATATCACCAGCTCTTCTCTGACTCTGTGATACATCCTCTCCTCGATGCACTGTGCTAAATAAGAGATCACTGAGAAAAATCAGCTGGAGTTATGATGAGTCACCCACCTTCAACATTTAAAGGAAAGGGAGGAAAAAAAAAAAAGTAATAGATGTAACCACACAACTCCCACAACACTGCTGAATATGAAGGGACTTGTGGCAAAGTGGTTCTCTGTAAATGTAACTAAGGGAACAAGACAAATAAGAGATCACTTGTAACTATGCCAGTCTGAGGCTACAAGTAGGAGAGCAGCAATAGCTTTTGGTAGACAAGCTGGAATAGCTGAGGGAAGAAAACACACATCAGAGAACACCCCCCTTCTTCAGGTGAGGAAGTTAAGCACAGAAGCTTTTAGCACTCTTGGAAAGGACAGCTGCTGGTACCTTGAGGTGACAACACCTGCTTTCAGGCTCAGCAAAAAAGGCCAAAGACTGAATTATCTAAAACCATCTTTGCAGTTTGGCTCGCAGTCTTGTTTTCCAGTTATCTAGGTTTTTTTTTTTCCAACTCTGAATTTAAGAGAATTTCTTTGTGAATGCTCTGACAGCAAAGGTGACCTCCTGAGAAGGGGCTCGCACATGCCACGCTTCTCCAGTCACATTTTTAGGGATATCCTTGAAGATCCCCGACTTGTGATTATTTGTCATTTTACCTCTCATCTATCATTTTGATGAATCAGAAAGCAATTACCGACAGAATAATTCTAAATCTTGACACTGCAGCTACAGACCTGCCAAGCTGTGACAGCTTGAAAAATGCTTGAAAATGAAGCCAAAAATGAATGACTCTCATCCCCGGATGAGTTTCTGAGCCATTTGAGACACAGGCTGTCGCTTTGTAAACAACTCCCCCCACCTCAGGAAGAAGAGGAACCATGCTCCCTGGCAGCACAGCGACGCGGGTCGGCATTCAGGCAGGGCAGCACCGCACGCCTGCTGGGAAATATCCTCAATGGACACTCAGCTCAACCGGGAACCCAAGGCCCAGCTGCTGCCCACAACTGGCAGGACAGGAGAGCTCACAGCACCCCGCGGGGAGAGGAATTATTTACAGGATTGATCCATTTCTAGAGCTAGCTCATCACGAGAAAGGATGGGGGAACTGCAGAGGCCAAGTGTCGCGCATCTCCACACGCCTCTGAGCTCTGTGTGAGATGCAAACTGCTCCGCTTCCCGCTAGCCCAGTCCAAGCCCGTCCCACACGCAGCACCTCTCCCCCCTCCATGGACAAGCCCTGTGAACGTGGAGAGCAACACTCTCCCCAGCATCCACCCGAGGTCCTCCTGCTTCCCTTCGGTAGGAAGGGCCCCGCGGGCAGGGTGACCAGGATGAGGCGAGGGCTACTCAACAAGCACCACCCTGGCGATGAAGCACGGGAGGGGGAGTGTGTGGAAAGTATGTGGGAGAAAGGGGCTCAGCTACACGTAGGGAGGGGACCCTCGGGAGAAAGCAGGGAGTCGGCCCCAGCTGAGGAACCTGGAGGGGTAGCAGCCGGCCCCAGAGCCTCCCTGCGAATATGCCTCAAGAGATGGGGCCAGGGCAGTTCCAAGGGGGGCGGTTTTGGAATGAGCTCCCACCGGGACAGCCCTGAGGGAGGGGCCCCAGGGCGTGCCCTGGGCCAGGCGCACAGGAGCAGGGGGCCCGGGAAGGCAAGGCGCCGGCCCACGGCCGTGGAGGGGAGGGCGGCGGGGGGGTCCGTTGGTGGGAGAAAAAAAAAAGGGGGGTTTGGTAGGCTTGGTTATGGGTGAGTTTGTCCCCGCCTGGGACAACCTGGCATCTTAACCCAGGGGAGCCCAAAGAGTTCTCAGG